>JAYXIM010030019.1:0-10150 GCA_037575425.1 Anastrepha fraterculus
TAACGCACCAACTCATAAATAAATAAATAAATAAATAAATAAATAAATAAATAAATAAATAAATGAATAAATAAATATATAAATGAATAAATAAATAAATAAGCGATCTCAAAAGTTTTTCTACTTCCAGTTATCCAGAGGATGAGGATCCAGATTTCTATAAAAAATGTATGCGAAGCCCCATGCAGATTTTAATATTTTATTGCGTAAAGTTACTAACTAACTAACAATCACCGCTATAAAGAGCCTATTCGCCACATGGCTTTTGTTTGTGGGTTTTGCAAAAATATTCAAAACCCTTAAAAATATGAAATTTCGTTTAAAAATTCATAATCACCGGTCACTATATACATAAATTATTGTACTTGCAACAAATCCCACAAATCAATCAATTGTGAGGTTTTTTCTTTATTTAGTATATTTTATTGTCGTAGCCATTTCAAAATTTAGCAAACTATGATGGAATTCATGTGCAAGAACAGCGCGAGGAGTTGCAGAAGAGTTTTTGATTTAATTACGATGAATTGTGTAGGTGAGCCGCTCTTAGTGTTTACATGTCACTCTGAGTATTTACAAGCAGCTGCACTATGGGGTTTTTGGTGTTTTTTTTTTGGCATATATTAAAAAAAACGTATCCTGTATTTTAAAATAAGCTTTATTTTTGTTTTTACCATACCCTAATTATTTGAGAAATTAGTCGTTAAAATTTTTTACGGTCACACTGATTGAACGGTACGCCTTCAAAGTCAGCTGATTATCGTGTTCGCTTTGTGCACAGTTTGGTGGAATACATTGAAAAAAGTTTGATTGCTCGAGTTATCCAAATAAAACAAATAATCCAAATTTAAATGATGGAAGGTCATAGTCCAGGTATATAAGATTATAGTTTAGTAACATTTTTTCAATTATGTGTGGTTTAAATTTTGTATATCGTGTTTTATTCATATGTATTATTTAAATTAGTCTTAACAAGTATAGGTGCGTTCCGTGTAATAGAACTTCCAAGGCGCACAGAAGTGTACAGAGTTTTAAATGTAGAGTTACTTACTAAAACGTCCACAATAATATGTAACTAACTTTGTTTGCACAAATTTGCCCCTTTTTGATAAAATCGCCTTTTACAGAGGGATATACATATGTACGTTCGGAAATGTAGAGCTGCTAGATATTTATATCAAAAATAATCGGTCGCAGTTAAGCAGTATATATTAAAAAAAATTGGTGAAAGTCTGAATGAATCTAAGGTAGCCCAAATTAATAGAAAAAAGTACGAGCTTTTGTCAAATATTTTGAAAACACTATGTCAAGATTTAGAAAAAAACATTCAGAATGGCTTGACGAAAGCCTAGTAATCAACACCGAAATTAATTGTGAATCCGAAAATAAAGTTGGTCGTCCAAAAGTGGACTACGAGAATGCTAGCTCACGACTAAAATGGAAGTTTGCAAAAGAACTTTTGCAAGAACACGAAAACTCGTTGCCCTTGCTTTTACATGCTGCTACAGTTTCAGCTAAAAAATCAGAAGAGAAAGATATGGTTGCTGTTTTAAAAGCTGCGGCAAAAAGCAAAGATATTTGTAAAATGAAAAGGAAACTTTTTTCGTTCGAGCCCCAACAAATGTCAGCTGACAGTGCTTTAGCATTTTTGTTAGAAAACGGATTTACAAAAGAGCAATATAATAATATAAAACAAAATGCAAAAATACATGGTTATGATATAGGTATATCCGCCCTATAAGGATTTGTCTAGTTCCAAATTAAAGCTAAGACCAGACGGCATTCAATATTTTGAAGATAAGGCACAAGTTCCTTTACAACAACTTTTGGACCATACAACTACCCGCATCCTTGAAATGCAACATGAGGTCCTAGGTATACTTCCAAACGTGACACATTGCAAGTTAATTTTCAGTTATGGATATGATGGTTCGACCGGGCACAGTATGTACGAGCAGCGTTTTCAAGACCATGGTAATGTGTCTGATTATTCATTGTTCGTAACAACAATTATTCCTTTATAACTGATTAATGAGACCGATCAAATTATTTGGGTCAATAAAGCACCCCATTCAGTTCGGTTTTGTCGGCCAATGAAGATTGAATTCATGAAGGAAAGTCATGCTCTCATTCTAACAGAAAAATAGTACTTGGATACTGAGATTCGAAATCTGAAGTCATATACATATGTACGGGTATAAAGGTAAAAAGATATTTGTGGAATATTTAGGACAAATGACCCTAATTGATGGGAAAGTTTTAAAAAGATTGGCGGGATGCAACTCATGCCAGTCTTGCCCCATTTGCGGAGCAAAGCCAACACAATTACTTAATATTAAAGATATTAATTCAGAAGTTTTCAAGGCCAAAACACATGCCCTTCAATATGGAATCAGCCCTTTGCATGCTTAGGTCTGCTTTTTCGAGTTTGTGTTGAAACTTTCATATAGAGTCGAGATGAAAAAGTGGCACGTTAAAGATTGCGATAAACCTCAATTAATAGCTCGAAAACAATTAATACAAAGGACACTTTTAAAGGAAATGGGCCTCAATGTAGACAAGCCTATTCCAAACGGCAGCGGAAACTCCAATGATGGCAACACAGCAAGGAGGGCATTTTCTGACGCAGCCTTATTAGCCTTAATTTTAAATGTTGAAGAACAATTACTGAAAAACTTCTATATAAATTTAGTGAGCATTTCCTGTGAGCATGAAATTAGCTCAAGCAAGTTTGAAACCTCTTGTGGAAAGGTTTTTGAACTGTACCATTATAATTATCCTTGGTATCCTATGCCTCCTACTGTTCACAAGGTACTAGTACATGGCCATCAAATAATAAAAAACTCCTTGGTTCCTGTTGGCTGTCTTGGGGAATCCCGAAATAAGTTTTATAAGAGCGATAGAAGGGGGCATGCAAGAAAATGCAGTCGGCTGGATAATCTGACAGATGTTTTTAACAGAGCCTTAGATACTTCGGACCCATTTTTGTCCACTATCTTTTTAAAAGAACGACAAAACAAAAATAAAAAGAAGGCACACGCGCTGCTTCAATCGCCATCTTTAAATATTTTAACAAATAATGACAAAGATTATCAGGAAGACGATAAGGAAGATCATGTAGATCAGGACGAAGATGAAGAATATGAGAAAGATATTGAACTTGATGTGATTACTTCTGACGAAGAATATATTCAAATAGAAGACAACTAGTTCATATTGGTAGTAAGTAGTCTAATTAAGCTGTTTGTAAGTTACGTAATATTTTTCTTTCTTCTGAGAACACATATATGCAGTTTAAAAATGTATATAAGCCATTTTGGAAGGGAATTATCCACCCAGACAAATTTAATATAAAAACAAAGAAATAATTTAATTAATTTTAAATAAATACTTATTGTTTAAGAATGCACAAATTCGTGAAATAAATGAAATATTTATATGGAAACACAAATTTACTATAAATTGTCACATTATTTTAAAGATCATGTTCAGGGCGGAGGTGTAGGCGTAATCGAATGAAAAAATAAACAAAAACCGAAATTCTACTTTAATCTGCCAAAAAAATTAAAAAAAACCCCATAGCGCGCTGGCGGGATTTTGGTCTAGGCCTAACGTTTTTTCTCTACCGTACACACATCTCTCTATGTTGTATGCTCTTTTTTTTCTTTTCCCATTTTCGGAACAACATCAAGACGCACACCACAAATAGAAGGAAGAGATCGGTCGAACACCCAATAAAGGATGTAATATATAGATATACTTATATATATGGATGTACTTATATATGTGAAAAACTTTTAGTTTTAGTTAAATATTTTTTTATGTTTGCTTATTTTTTCAAATTGTGCCTTAATTGAACTCTAGAGATTCGCAATTAATTTATTTTGTTCTAAAATTTCAGTTGCATAAGCCAATTACATACATACTAAATACATACATATGTATGGAAGATTACATTAGATAAGCAGATATATGTATGTATATACATGCATCAATGCGTGCATAAGTAATTAAGTTCCCCTTGGGTCTTATGGCCTCCAACATATTTTCATAAATTAAAAAAAAATAAAAGTTGATTTTATAGTTGATGTGATGATTGGTAAGTAATGGGTGTTATTTTTAGAGGCATATAATTAATCAAAAATAGATGATTGAAAAGCGCAGTAGTATTTCGACTCTATTAGCTTTAAAATTGTATAATATTTTTTATTTAACTACTGTTTCGGGCAAATGGTTACCTTGGTGGCCTCTTATCGAGCATAAATATCCGAATGTTGATCTTCAAGCCATTATACGCAGATGGTTTATCAGCATGGACCAACTACTTGGTAATACCCTCTCACAAAAATAGTCCGAGGAATCAAATCATACAATTTAGGGCGCCTAATGACAGACTCATTTTCTTGAATGATTCGAACTCCAATGAGGCGATGGTTTCAAGTGCTCTATGCCTTTCTGGTAGCTTTGATAATTGCACGATAACACGAAAACTTAGCAAACATTTAATAGGATCTCGAGTACCTCGATAAGATTGTTCTCATACCAAATTTAGATTATACACTTAGACGCTAATTAAAACAAAAACTAGTTTCATTGCTTGGCACGCGCAGCCTATGCATTCGTTTTTTGAGAGGGAGTCACATTATTTTACGTTGTGAATCACACTGTAGGCCTCTTCTATTCGGCATTCCCCCGCTTGCTAACTTTATACTCGATTAACTTAACGAAAAATTTGCGTGTGAAGGCAACAACAAAGTTATCGAGCAAGATTCGTCGCTGGCGAGTATTGCTATAGCTCATTAGACTGGTATAACTCACTACCTTACAAACACATGTAATTTAAGGCAGCTCCATTCCCGCGTTGCCAATATATGTTCATTTATACCAGTTTCTTCATCTATTCGCCACTTGCTAATGCTTCGCTGTTGAGACTAACAAAAGTTTGCTTAGTTGGAAACACTGTATGAGGCGAATGGACAACTTGCACGGGTTCCTCGACTTTTAACTGCTGCTCAATAAGAGGTGCGTGTGGTTTTTGCCCACTATTTTACTCAAAAATGAAAAAAATACAAATTAAATAAGAGGGAGCGTCTACGGCAATAATGGGAAGACTACTAATGCAGTTCATATCGAAGCTACAAACAAAAAAAGGCAATTAATTTTGAAAGCTGATTTTGGAAACAAATCGAAATCGAAACAAGAAGCAAAATTTATAGAGATAAAACAATTTTTTATTCTATTATTGCAGTATACTATATAGTTCACTGTTAGTCTCTTGCTATACTGTACATAAATGTCCAAAGTGTACATATTTGTATGTACTTTAAGAGTTGGTTTTATGCTTCAAAAAAAAAAAAATGTCATACATATACTACTCTACTACTCAGCCAATTTAGCTTTTGTTCCCGATAGTGAAACAGGTGCCCGATTCGCCGATGGCCAATCGACGCCATGCACTTTTCCACTCACAAACTTTAATGACTCACTATCGCATTTAAACGCTGGGAAAGTACTTGTCTAATCAATTCATATTGGTTTCGTCAGTTGTTTTGTCCGTGCGATTCACATTTTAATCACCATTAATCCAAATCCCAGCGGCCCTGTGCATGTGTGTATGTACCCAAATGTACACAAAGGCTAATATATGTATTAATTGTCTGTACTTACACATCCATGTGGATAATTAAGCAGAAGATATACAAAGTGTGTATGTGCGTGTGTATGTACGTGAGCGCTTTGTTTACTCATTTGCATATCTATGTAATATGGCTGGATGTCCGTTAAGTGGCTGCATCGGGTCAATTAATATTTTATAAATAACAGTATATAATGGGGATGCAAAGGGATAGCGGTCTTTTTTAAGTCCCAAAATCTCGGAATCATTTGCGAGCAATCCCGTTTTTTCGGGATTTGTAATTATTATGAAAAATTTGAAATGGGGACAGAAAAATCCTTTTTTATAGCAAAAAAGCAGCACTTAATAGAAACTCGTCAACATGCCGTTCATCGACGACCAAGACGTTCCAATGAACTTGTTGAAGCAGTGAGGAGAGCGTTGCCCAAGAGCCAACATTGCCGTATCGTCGTCGCGCTCAGCATTTTTGCGCCAGTGAAACCACAATGCGTCGCATTTTAAAGGATGATTTATATTTTTTTCCGTATAAAGCTCAATTTACACAAAGAATATTGCCGACAGACCATTCATGTTGCTTAGAATACGGCCAAACAGTGGTTCACATTGAATCCAATTTTTGGAAGCAAATTTCAGTGACTGCCGAGGCACATTTTAACCTCTCTGGCAGCGTGAATAAACAAATTTGCCGCATTTGGGAACTGTGAATCCACAGGAGATCCATGAAACGCCATTGTGTGACCGGAAAGTAACTGTTTGGGCCGGCATTTGCGCCAAAACCATCATTTGGCCATATTTTTACCAAGAAAACGAAACGGTTGATGGAAACCGATATCGATGGATGTGGGCTCATTATGTCTGCCCGCAAATGCATGAGAAAGGTTTCGAAGGTTACTGGTCTCAACAAGACGGTGCACCATACTACTCTGCAAATGCAAGAATTGAATTTCTGCATCGAAAATTCCCGGGACGTCTAGTGTCAAAAAGAGGCGACATCGACATTGGCCCCCCAGATCACCTGACTTAAACCCTCCGGACTTCTTTTTGTGGGGTTATCTGAAAAGTAAGGTTTACGCCAACAAACCGCAGACTATTGACCAGCTTAAGGCAAACATTCGTGCCGAAATCGACGCTATAAAACCCGAAGTGCTTGACAAGGTGAAGACAAACGGAGAAAAAGGATCGCGGTTTGTGATTGCTTATAAAGGCGGCCACTTGATTGATATTGTATTCAAAAAATAATTTTCATAAATTGTAAATAGCCAAACCAAATAAAAATACACTTATACAAATCAGTTGTTTATTTCAAAGTTATTCAATGTTTTCATACCGACATAAAAGATGGCGCACCTTGTATTAAATTTAAAGAATAAGTCATTGTTTTTTAAAGTAGTATTTATAAAGGGTGGTTAAGTTTCAAGGGCCGATTTTGATTTTGAATAAAATACAATTTTTTAAGAAATTATTGTCATTTCTCTTTATTATGATAATATTGGTATGGCTCAGTACGTATGGAAAAAAATATCGGCCAAATGGCCGCCGCGGTCTCGGCGGAACACCTCCATCCAATGCTCCAAATTTTCTATGACGCTGAGGCATAATTGAGGTTCTTCCCGTTAATGTGCCGAATTATCTCATTCTTTATCTCTTGAATTGTTGCTGGCTTATCGACGTACACCTTTTCTTTCAAATAACCCCAAAAAAAGAAGTCCAACGTTGTCGTTTAGGAGTGGTTCAAATTCAACATCGGCCCTTGAAATTTAACTACCCTTTAGTATAGTGCAAATTACTGAAAAATTATTATTCGTGTTCTATCAAATAATATTCTGACTTTGTAATTTCAATTTTGCTCAAACCATATAATACAGGTTCGATCTTGCACACAACGGAGTCAAAAGACTCCTGCTACCCTTTTGGGTTATTTTATGAGACACCCTATTGTTATTAAATGCGTATACATGTAACTACTGCCTTCCGTTTTATTGCTAATGAAAAAATTTTACTTTAAATAAACAAGTGTATTTAAACCTCATTTATTATAATTATTAATTATTATATCGCAGGTAGGGCTTCGCAAACAATATTGATGCAATTTTCTGGAGTTAAGTTGTTACAAAATAATGAACATTTAAACCACGGAACTAGTCCCGATATTCCGGGATTGTAATATTGAAATCGCGAAATTTTTGGGATTGTAAAAAATCTGTCACCTCTTGTACATATGAATGCAGTACATATTTTCAATATATGGTTGAGCGCTTTCGATTGCACTTTTTCCGTCATAATTATCCGGCCACAAGTTTTTTACGGAACGTTTTTTTTCACATATTTTGTTTTTTTATATATTTTTTCCATCATTGTTTTTTGCACCAATATTTTTTTGATAAATTTATATATGCTTTTTTTCCTGATTGTGTTTGCGTGCCTTTTATTGCGTTAAAATGGAAATAATCTTCTATTACCATTTGAGAATACGATTTTTTTTCTTTAAGTCTTTTTTTTTTAGTTGGATGCGTTTAATTATTCGCTACAATCAATTGTTTTTAGACAACTATTTAAAAAAGGGGGAAAAAAGGTTTTAATGAAAATTTATATTCCACGTATTTATTACATGATTGTATTGTAACATTTCAACATTGTAACAATTTAAATACATCTATATATTCTATAATATCGTTAAAGCGGTTTATAAGGATTTACACCATTCTAGAAAATTAATTGTACTATGTATACACTTTTTCACAATATTTGATAAATGAAACGGCGACAGGTACTCTAAATGTCCACATTTAATGAAATACTTAAAATGACGCTTTTAAACGATTGAAACAAACTTGATTGCCAATACTGCCATTTGAGTCAGCAGAAAATTCTTATTTATCTAAGATAGCATATTGGTATCGTACGATGGTAAACATTGATAAAAAATGTTTATTTTCCAGACAGCGGAAGCAAAATACTTCGATAAGTCAATAATTTTGTTGATTCATAAGTTCGCTTTTTCTATTCGCACTGTATAAGTCGTATGTAACATTTTCGCCATGAAAAAGTTCTTCATAAAAAATGGCTGTCGTTCGGAGTCGGCTTGAAACAGTAGGTTCCCCCATTTGCGGAACAACAAGACGCACACCACAAATAGTAGTAGGAGCTCGGCCAAACACCCAAAAAGGGTGTACACGCCAATTATATTTATATGTATATAAAACTTTCATTTGGCACAATTTATATTTATTGTTGAATATACGTCAAAATTCTATGAGCTTTCAAATTTTCTTTGTCATCCAAGAGCACCCGGATCAAAAAGGAAATTCTTTTTATGCTTTCATACTTTTGAAAATTCACTGTTTCGTAGCATTCATAGAATCCACAATGGTACAGGGTGATCTAACTCTGTAGTTTTTGGTATTTAGGTAATTTAATCGACCAAGTTGCAAATTTTTTAATTTGCGAAAAATAAAAAGTGAGAAACAGGTGTTTTACTCAAAAATTCATTACTCAAAAACAACTCAAACTGGGCATTCAGCTCAATGGAAGTTTGAGGTGTCCTCTTGATTTGGAAAAAGTTATAAAAAAAAAAATACACTTTTTAAAATATTGAATTTCGAAAAAATTTAAATTTGTCGTTTTTTTCAAAATAAAAAAATGTCAACTACTTTTTGCAATTGTTTCTACATGAAGTCGCTCGTGCAAGTAATGACTATCATTTTGAACCCAGAATTATTAAAATCGGTTCATTTTTGACTAAGTTATGAGCATTTAAAAAAAAATTTTCTTATATAATTAAAAAAAATCGATTTTGAGCTGAAAAACAAAATTGCCGATAAATCTTGAAAAAAAAATTTTTCGGGCGAACAAAAAAATACGTGTCTAATTTTACAACATATTTGAGTTACATCGAAATCGAAGAACATGACCCGAATAGCCCGGTTGAATTGAAATGGAAAGCATCAGGTATTAAATATATACAAATCATAAAACGTTTTTTCTCACAGTGATCGTCGCGCGGCAGGTAAAGACAAATCTCCGAGTGTATTTCTGCAATAAGAATACGAGCCTCTCTTTGTTAAAAAAGGGTAAAATTAAGATCAGCTTAACTATGAAGACTGTTTCGATTTAAGTACCAATTATATTAGTGAATTGAATATTTAGCTTATGACGATTATGTTGAAAATGAGCTAAATTTTTTAATTACGAAATGTAGCTGTTATTCTCAGTGGTCTTCATTTTCCTTGGCTTAATTGTTTTTATGATTTTTCCACTACTTCTTATTTTTATATAATATTTATCCAAGTGCATATTAATATTCGTTGGTTCATGCGTATATATGCCAAATTGAAGCATAATGAGTAATATAATAAAGACTTTATTAAACGATTTTTTTAAGGGGTAGGTATATAATTCGGCTCGAAAAAGTATGTTTTTTGGGTGACTTAGTGCAACTTTGAAATCTTACCATCACCCTTGGGTTCTACTTTTATATCTCCAATTAGAACTTTGATTTCAAGTTTTAATTTTTGACAG
>JAYXIM010030023.1:0-13147 GCA_037575425.1 Anastrepha fraterculus
AAGGAAATCGAAAATCTAGTTTATCGAAAACAGATATAAAAGCGAGGGCTATGAATATACCTAATCTTGCAATAAATTCTGTGGCAAATCTTACTAGTCTTCGCTTGTTACCATTGGAGTGGAGAGCTAAGGAAAATCGTATTGCAGTGATTGCATTACCTAAGTGTGGTAAAAGTGTAAGGGAGATTTACGAGTTGTCGAAAAGACTTTATATGTATTTCGAGAATGTTTGTTTACCGCACGATCGTGTTTCCCAGTTTCGAACCAGTGCCGCCATAAAAGCCGTTCGAGAAACAATTCGCAGAAATCCCCTTAGAAGGCAGGAAATCATGTCCAGGGAAATGAATGTATCGAACAAATTCATGTCGAGACTAATTAGAGATGATCTCTACAAGAAAGTCTTCCATTGCTCAACTGATCAACTTTTGACAACGCACTTTAAGAAAATTAGACTCGACAGATGCAAGTAGGTTTTTCGGTGGCACGCGATCAATGGCCATGAAAATATTATTTTCACAGATTTGAAAATTTTCACTATTGAACAAGTTTTTAATAAGCAAAGCGACAAAATCTATGCTAAATCTTTAAACACGCAAAAAAAAAAATATTTAAAATGTTCAGCGTAACCACCATCCAACTTCCGTAGTGGTTTGGTGAGGAGTGCCTTGTAAATGCATGAACGAATGTTATTTTTTGCGAAAAAGGTGTTAAGACCGGGTCAAAAGTGAACGAGGAGGAGGTCTTAGAAGGCGTGATAAAGCAGTTGATCAGTACTATTATCAGTACTATTATTCAATACTATACCATTCAATGGAGAGTGTTGTATTTTCCAGGAAGATTCCGCTTCAGCCCATAGGGTAAAAACCACCCTGCAGTGACTAAAAAACAATATTCCTGGGTTCATAGTCGCAGAAAATTGGCCTTAGGGAAGTTTAGATCTGCAGTTTGTGGTCAGAATTGGAGAACATGGCCTGTTGAAACCTCACAGAAATTTGGAGTGCCTCAGACAATCTTTGCTTCGAGGAGCGACTGAATGGCCTAATCCTTTGAAGGCTTGTGTAAAAGCAAATGGTGACCAATTCGATTGAAAATTCCATTTTTTTTTAATATTTACACGTTTCAATAAAACTAACTTTATTATTATAAAAAAAGAATTATAACTTCATATCTATCTACGATATATCTTAACTTAACTTGTAACAGAACTTATGGGATGACTAAGTAGTTAGAGTGAAGGCTTACGGTGATGGACCGTAGGATTAGTATTCCTAAATTTCACCTTTAAATTGCAATAACCAATGGTTTCTTTGAAGCGGCTTAATTTAATGGATTTCATAGAAAAAGCAAAGTTAATAAAAAATATACATTTTCTTAAATTCAGAATTTTGAGCAGCAAAACACGGAACTATCATTTCACATAGAAATGAGTTTCTAACTCTTTGGAAAGGATATAATCTTTTTGTTGGGTTGGATTGAGCTTAACAATTTTTTGTTTTTCCAGTAGCCAACTACTTAAAGCTAAACGTGGTACGTCGGATAAATTGTTCATCTAAGTCCCAAATGGGAAGGATAAAAATATTGCTTGCACGCTGGATTGAGATAAAAATCAAAAAAAAAAATTTTGTAATATTTTCCTAATTGATAGCTTTTACTTTATTTATTGAGGCGCTTCAACGCATGACGGATATTATATTGTATATATACGTACTCCTATAATAGGCGCTTACACCCTTTTTGGGTGTTTGGCCGAGCTCCTCCTCCTATTTGTGGCGTGTGTCTTGATGTTGTTTCACGGATATTAGCTAGTATTTAATAATTTTTATTCGAAGTTGTTCTCTTGTCGGAATGAACACAAATTAAAGAATTTGTGTTTAATTAACCAGTTCATTAATTGGTATAATGCAGCTGCAGAGGCTGAGTATATCGTACCTCAATCACTCAATTACTATTTATCAACTGATATGAAACCGATACATAGCCCGCTAATTAATATTTTGAAAACGTCGGAAATGCAAAAAATACCAGTTGTGAGCTTAAGAAATTAAAGAAGAGGAACTACTTCAGTTGAAAAGCTATCTGGCAGTCAGGTAGCTCCGAACTAGTAGATTTGACTGCAGGGTAACAATTCACACCCATCTCTTGGCAGCCAAAGACGTTGTAAGGATAGCGGTGAATGTTATGCAATTCATACCGATGATAACATACCCTCAAAGCAATACACACACACACACACAATTTTCTATTCAAGATTATTGTACCTTTGCTGGTATGTGTGTGCTTACACCGGCAATTATTATCCTTAATTCGTTGCACACATTAACATGAAAAGTCATGTTGTTATGCTTTGATTATAACTGTCCGTCGGCTCAGCTTAGTGACCGACCGAACGATTGACTTCACGACTACATTGGCGAACTACCCATTAGGGAAAGTCGTTCACCAGTAAAGAATTCGGAATCATAGCTGAATTGTATTGCATCCTTTTTCAAGCAATTAGTGAAAGTTATAAAGCGGTATCCCATAAGGTCCCAATCATCCTCCGGTGCTCGGCTTTGATAAAGAGTTATTGAGGAGATCAAATATTGAGTTGGCGGCAAAGAGGGGCTTAATTTCCTAGAATTTATGTATATTGATTGCACGAAGTTATCCTTAAAATCACAATTCTGTATGGATTCCTTATCTGGTTGGAGAGAAGATTTGGTGAAGAAGTGGGAGTTTCATTGGAACTAGTGGGGCTTTTTAGATCCCATCTAGTTTAGCATTCGCTCATATATGTATTGCAGTCTAAGCTTTTCCACTATTGCTACAATTTTACTTAGTGTGTGTGATCAAGAACAAACTATTCAAAAATTCAATAACATTTTTACCTTAGTCTTGCTTGGACTAACTAGTATTCAAGTCCAAAATGGAGTCGGGCTAAGTTTCTACTCTGAATCCTTACAACTATCCAAATCCATGCGCCTTACAAACGCTTTGTCACATTCCGACACATTTCAAGCATAATTGCTAGCAATTAGTGAATCTTACAAATCCATATACGACCTCATGTAATCTAAGATAGCTATCTTCAGAGATAGCCAAGTTGCTATAAAGGCGGTAAACTCAAACAATATATCTCCAAACTGGAAATGCAGTGTATAATGGAACTCAAATCGCTCGAACAATGGCACGATATCCTTATCCTTAGAGTTACATATCTAGTATGGGTTACAGTTCACAAGAACATCGAGAGTAACGAGCAGGCAGTCAAACTTTGCTTAACTAGGATCCTCTTTAAGGTCGGCCGAAGTGGAAGTTCCCTTCGGCCAGATTAATGCGGAACTATAGTCTCAAATTACAACATTCCAAGTAGGCAAGAGAAGGATCTACCAACCCGTGCAATGTCCAAATACCAAGCAACTGCCTGGTTATGGGCGACCCTCTACCGCAAGAATAATCCCGGGTCTCACAAAACAGTGAAGGGGAGGGGAGGTATTAAAAAAAACAAAAAAAGCATAACGTTCATCCACGTTAGTTACAAGCGAAACCTTCTTCCCTCACCGATATTTTGAAGTTGTATCGGGCAGTTGGTTAAGGATTATTCTGTGGGCAACTTTCCACTAAGAGCAATGTGAGTCTTGCTGATCAGTGCAGTGTCGGTTGAATGATAAGATAAACATATCGCACCCTAAATACAAAAGGGGCACAACTCAAAATTTTCCACACTCGAGCTTGACTTGTTTACAGTAGCACAGAAAACAAACTATGTGACATATCACACTGAAATTTGCCATGTAAGCTTAACAGTCCTACCAAAAAACAAAAAATTTATTTTTGCCATATGTCATCCGCGGACCGTTTTATTGATAACGTCCCGTTCATATTTGAGCAGAAGTACATTTTGAGTTGTGACCCTTTTGTATTTAGGGTGCGATATATCTCGAAAGCCAGGCGGCAATCACGGCACTAGACTCACTGATGGCGAGATTGAATTTAGAAAGGAATTGCTCAACTTTTCTTTACGCGGCATCTGAATACTTCATATTTAAACTAATTCAGATACCAAAATATGCAAAAATCTGCAAGACTGAAGTGCTTTCATTTTTCTTCCCTTTCATTGGTTTCCTTTAGCAACTTGCGAATTGTTTTGAGTCATATAGGTCTCGCGTCACCCCAACTAGTGCTAGGCAAGTAAGTACATTGACTTGCTTCCAGTAAGCCTTGAGTATGATCGTAGACGATCAAGACAGTTTCTAGGACTAATAAAACATGATTTGAGACGCAACATTCCTTAGAGCTCCTTCTGTAGTAACTACAGGGAGGTTGATGAGGGGTAATCATCTTAGAATCTAATCCATGTCTAATGATTATGAAGAGCCAAGATGCCGAGCTTTATCTTTCTATAACCGACGAAAGAGCTATCAAGCTTGCATATTTGCCACCCATGGGGACTTATTATTAGCACGCACTAGTTTAATGGATGAAACTTCAACTAATCAGTGTTCGAGCATAACCTTTGCTTCTATCCCCCTTTCACCATTTGTGATTCCTCCTCTTTATTGTTTATCGTAGTGGCACCAAAATGGTGGGTATTTTTATCTCTTTTAACCTAATTCCAAGCCCGGCTGCAAATCTTTCCGCTAGCTCAGAACTGATGCGAAATTCGGCATATGAAATTCGAAATACTCTACACTCCTTTTACGTTGTGTTCTGGTTTAAACGTATTCTGAATTGGTGAGCATCTAGTCACAAGTGAACTGGTTCGGTTTCGGCAAAATAAATATAGTATTACTTATGTTTAATAAAAAATTTGTATGCCTTGGTTTCATTTTCCAAGAGGGTGTCCCCATCTTGCTATGAGAGAGATGTTGCGGTGCTATTTATTGTTGTCGTGGTTTTGTTTGGCTGTAGGTATATGCTATGTTGTCCATTTGTTAATGAGGCTTTATGAGCCACTAAATTGCGTAAAATAGATTAGATCGACATCTTCGTTGCACATTTGCATGACATGTCTACACCGCAAAAAACTCAATTCACTTCATTCAATGCAAATCTGCTCCATCCCTTTAAATTTGAACAGTGTTTCAAAACAACTAATTTTAACACTACACTCTTTCAAAATTTAATCTAATTAAAAAGTTTAGGCAACGAAATTTCTTGTGTACGAAGTAAAGCTTACATAGATGTTCATTAATAAAAAAATGAGTGCGCTTTGGGTACCGCGAATGTCCGCACCGCCCGGCAAGCAGTGCCGATTGGAGAGTTGTAAAAAATGGATTTGTGGCTGAGTGCTCTGGACGTAGTTTGCAACTGTGCTGTATGCGTTGAAAAAACTGAATTCGCCAGTAAGATCCGGATTTCAAGCAAGAGTCAATGCAGTGGATGAAAAGGGGAGAAAGGCTATCAAAAAAATGCAAAGTGAGAAAGTGGGTATCGGTCGGAAGATTATGTCTAACTGGAATTTTGAAAAATAAAAATATGTATGAGTACTCTTTGCAAATCCAAGTCATCCCTCCTTGTTATTTTCTACTCCTCTTCTGCTACTACCAGTAGAAACCGCACCTTATGCTTTCAAGGTTGGAGCGTGTTTATATCTATTCGTGTAATATGACTAAGCCAGTGGATCCGCAGTTTACTTATGATAGTTGTTGCATTATGTCAATGTTGCCGTAACTCTAATTTTTCCATCGTCTGCTACATTCCTCATCGTCAGCGCGTAAATGTCTAAAAATTTTCCACAGAATCTTTGCCTCGCACACTCCGAGGGCCGCCCCCAATCGGATGTTATCGTCGTCCAGTATTCGGTTCCAAGGCTGGGCGATTGCGCCGATTGTTTGTTTCATGCCAGGAGGTGCTTTGCCCGGTCAACGTTTATCGTCAGACGCATACGCTACGTTTCTTTACACAGCTTAAATGTACAACTAGTAGTGATCGGCAATCTCCAGCCATTTTACGCTTTTATACGAAATGGTGCCTGAGCGATTAAGTTCTGCATTTCAAACAATCTCTTCCAGCATCAGGTTAAAGAAGTCATAGGCGTACAGAGTCACCTTGTCTCAAATGTCGTTCGGTACCGCGTGGCTCGGAGAGGTCATTCTCATTTCTGACGGAGCTACTGGCATTGCTCAACGTCGGAAATCGCTGGATATAGGTAAATCATTTGTGCGCTCTGGAAATGGGCTTTAAGAGCGGCAAAGAAACGGTGAATGTTGATTTCGGGTCTTTCCAAGGCTTCCGGTAATAGGAATAACTGGTCAAATATTGATTCGCTAGGTCTGAAGTTACACTGGCACGACCCAGTTTGTTGATTAATGAAGAGCTTCACTCTTCCTTCTTTATATGCGATGTTTGTACGATATTTCGATGATGTTCGTGATAGTTGGCGCATTCTTAAAATTTCAATCAGTAGACTGGCATTCATGCAACTGTGTACTTTGTTACAATATTTGAATAGCTCAGTTGCCAGTCCATCGGTTCGCGCGTCTTTGAGGTTTATAGCTGCACTATCGCTATTCATACTTCGTCACGGGTAGGCAACGGAACCAACGCTCTGTTGCCAGGTCTTGCCAGGACTTTGGTCTTCTCATTATCATCTATGTCGAAAGCTAAGTGATAAAAGGGGTTATAAAATTTAACGGAAATTTGTCTTAGAAAGCCTTTTAACTTGCCGTAAATCTACACAAATCACCATTGCCTCTTAGAAGTTAGTTACTTTTTGCAAGAGAGGCACCAGTTTAACCCTAGGAGTTTTATAGAAACTGCATCGATGAGCTTTCAGGGAAAGTGATCAGTCCACTTGTGTGTGTCTATTATTGCGACAAACTCAGTTAATCTCGGTGAGAACTGACTACATCGTCCCGACGGTAACTTTGCCACTCTCTTCCCAACTAAGGAAGAATGGAATAAGGGATTCTCTCTAAACAACTTCGACACTACAGTCTATACGGATGGAAGTAAAATGGGCTGCGGTGTTGGAGCTGGTATATATTCTCACAGACTTAAAATTCAGAAATCTGTGCGTCTCCCTAATACCAGCAGCGTCTTCAAGCCTTCAAGCCTTCAAGCCTGTAGGCTACTTATCGCAGATTTCTCTTTTTCTGTGTAATATCGCTATTCTCTCGGATAGCCAAGCTGCAATCCAGGCACTGGGTTCGGCCACAACAACCTCCAAAGAGGTGGAACAAAGTAGGAATAGCCTCACCATCTTGAGTGAAAATCATAAAGTTACCTTAATTTGGGTCCCGGGACATCGGAGCATTGAAGGTAACGAAAAAGCAGATGAACTGGCAAGAGGGGGATCTGCCATGAATAACGCTCTTGCAGAATCGGTACTCACACCATTAGGTGCAGTCAAGAGCACAATTTCCCAAAAATACCTCCGAATCGCAGACTGTAGGTGGAAAGTCCAGACGAAATGCAAAATTAGCAGAACGTTATGGCCCACCTACAACCTCAAGCAATAGTCGGCATTAATAAGAATGAAACGACGGGACGCCTGGAGACTAACGGCAGTCATAACTGGCTTTTGGTCTATCGGAGAACAAGCAGCTAAAATGGGTATCCCTCATAATACATACTGTCACAGTTGCAAACAACCGGAGAAAAAGGAGACAATCTTCCATTTCCTCTGTGAATGCCCTGCCCTATGGAAGGACAGAATGTTAACCCTTAATCTCGAACAACTATCTGGCCGAGACGTTAACAACCTAATAAGGTTCCTTAACCGCACAGACTGGATATAGTTATGCTGTAAATAACCGTTAAACAAGTTGGTAACGAGGATGTGGCAACAAAATGGCGCGGAAGCGCTAGTTGGATTCTGGAAGAATCACCACTTTAACCAACCAACCAACCAACTTGTGATGAATTCTTCAGAATGAAGTAGAGAATAAGTGGTATATGAAAATATTGATATAAATAATACATGAGCCATGAAGTCTATCCAAGGCATGACCAAAAAAGTAAGGTGAGTTCAGTGGTCGCTAATAAAGGCAAAACATTGATTTATAGATATAGTGGGTAAGGGGATTGGCTTGCCATCCTACAACTTTCGCCGTAGACCTAATTACTTTTTTTCTAGTAAGTTTTTGTTTTTGTTAAGAAAGTGGTTGAGTATTTCTAGCATTGTTCTCGTGTGATGTCTTCTTGTTGTTTTTTTTTATTGCTTTTGTTTGAGTCAGATCTATTTCGTGAGATCCAAGTATAAAAGCGAGCTTTGTACCTCAATGTCTGAGATTTTATGAATTTGCTGAAGGAATGGCTTACCGAAAGTGCGAAGTCTTGCTCTAACTAGATCTGGACATGCGCGTAAGTAGTGCAAAAGACTTTCTTTCAGCCCCTCCGCCTGACAGTTTCTGCAGATGGCATTGCAAGGAAAGTCTCAGAGACCTGTAAGGGTTGCAGTTATACGTGAAATGTTTGGGCGAGAGCATTCTAAAGGTAATTCGTCGACGACCGTATTTTTCTTGTTGTAGATCATCTATTTAATTGCTTCCACCTTCTTTCGGCTAAAGTATATTAGTGTGAAATAATGGATGTTTTTATTGTGTTGAATGGGGTGGCAAACTGCCGCCCCTCTGTTATGCCTATATCCTACGATGATGTTGATTTTGATGTTGTTCCCCAAATGGAGGGACCTATAGTTTCAAGCCGACTACGAACGGCAGATATTTTTTTATGAGGAGATTTTTTCATGGCAGAAATATACTCGGAGAATTGCCATTGTCTGCCGAGGGGCGACCGCTATTAGAAAAATATGTTTCTTCATTTGGCTGTTTCATCGAGATTTCAACCTACGTTCTCTTTGAATTCTGAATGGTAGTCACGCACCCACCCATTCGGATATGGCGGCCGCCACTGTATTGGGCACTATTTGGGCAAAGTTAAAAAAAATT
Source organism: Anastrepha fraterculus (assembly GCA_037575425.1). Taxonomy (NCBI): domain Eukaryota; kingdom Metazoa; phylum Arthropoda; class Insecta; order Diptera; family Tephritidae; genus Anastrepha; species Anastrepha fraterculus. The sequence continues at coordinate 8,874 of JAYXIM010030023.1, forward strand.
GCAAGAGGATTTCATCAAAACACAGTTTTATTGCTAATATAATTTGGGATGAGATGTGTAACGAGTTTTCGAATTTTTTTTATATTGAAGATAACACCCAAAACCGCCGAGCTCCAAGCCGTTTCAAACTTGTGATTTATTATCCTAAAATTCCTAAAGCTGCGTACTCGATTTTTTTCTGATTGAAAGGTGTGGAATTTTGATAAAAATTAGTTCAACTTTTTTGTTAAATTTGCTTAAATTTTGAAAACTGGATTTTTATGTGTTCTGTAGGGCAATGAATGACATTTTCATAAAATACTTATTAAAATAACATAAGAAAGGAACAAATAGGCAAAACTTGTCACTAAGTTCTAGTGCTATAATTATTTAACGCAGTGTATATGTGACCCTTGCTAACAAGTTGACCTTATATATATATATATTTACATGCATATCATAGACCTATTTGTTTTGTTACGCTACACTCACAATGTTTTTTTTTCTAGAATGTGTGATTTTGCAGCGCATATTGCGCTCAGTCACGTCGCGAAATTGACAACACTTGAATAAAAAACTTGAGTTGACAGAGGCTTTTTTCGTAGGCTAGCAATGAATTTTCACGTTTACAACATTTACCAACTTTATGGCTCTCCGCTTCACGGCAACTTTTCAGTTTTCCTCTTATCTTCTTTTTTTTTTACTTTTGCAGCATCTTCCATTGCCTATATCGTGCATTTGTGTATTTTGTTGTTTGTTATGCAGCATTTATAATTTTTTTGCCGCATTTTTTGTTAATACTCTGAATCTTTCTCATGCTGTATGGACCTGTTTAACCTGTGAGCTGGAGCGCTTCAGCAACAAAATATCTTAAGCCGTGCCTAAGTAATTATGGGCTTTGTGATGACAGTTGATGGGCACAAATTGCATTACCACATTCAGCCAAAGTTTGCGCAGGCATTCGCAAATATATGTGAGTGTGTTTGCCTTTGAGAAGGTGAACCTGGTACAAAACTATTGTATCACTATATTTTGTTGGCGGTATGGCGAAAATTAAGCGATTCAAGAAGGGCTTCATCAGCAGGAATGTTTATGTTAAAAAAATTAAATAAAATAAAAAAAAAATAAAATTAAAAAAAAGAATTGGCCATGGTTTATTAGTCTAGAGCAATGAAATAATTTGCTGTGAAATTTTTGGCATTTATTTCGGTCCATCTCTAACTTTTACACTAAGAGAGAGTGCATTTTAGATGAACTGATGAGAATTTTTGCATTTATTCTATGCAATATCACTAAAAAACTACTTAAGCTCAAGTCCGAGAGTTTTCATACAATTATGTTGATGGCATCATATGTTCTATGTTATAAATAATAATAATAATATTTGAGTAAGCTTAAGGGGGGAGCCTAGTTTATAAGATCTAAAAATTGCATCTCTTTGCGATTTTTGTTTTTTAAGGAAAAAATTAATTTAGCACTGCAAAGTTTTTTCTAGCTTTCAATGAACATTTAAAAAGTATAAAAAATTTTTGTACTGGTTAAAATAAGTTGAAAAAAATGTTTAACATAGAAATTAGTAGAGCGCTGCAACGCTGGAGTTTCCAACTGGCGTAAAAGATACAGCTCGTAATTATTGTCTAAAGCAAAAAATTCAAATGGATCTCTAATTATCATGATTTTTTATTCTAGATGAACTAAGAAAACTGAGAGAAATTCCAAAATTTCAACTTTTTGGAGGGTTTAAAGAAAAAAATGCCTTTCTATAAAAAAAAAATTCACTTCAACTTGGTATAAAAATCTTGAAAAATTTTTTTTGATCTATTTTGTTAGTTCAAATAGAAGAAGAGAATTTAATACTGAAAGAAACAAGAAAAGTCGATAAAAATGACTTTCGCTTTGTATCTACGGAAATATTGAGAATTAGGCTCTATAACTTTGTGTGAATATTCTGAAATATATTATATTAGGAATCGCTTAAAACGAAAAAAAAAAAAATTATTTTTTTGACCTTATAAACCAGGCTCCCCCTTAATAGGACTAAATAATTTTTTTCTGATTCAGCTCCTTCTTTAATAAAAACAAACGATTTTAGTATAAAGGAAAGGATAGTAATAATCCATCGGACATCATAATATACAATATGAAGAAACAATTACACTACTCGCTGATTTGTATAGACGTTCGATTTTATGAATGTTCAATAGAGTCATAGTCATTTTGAAATTGCGCTACTGAAGCGAACCTGTGCTAGCGAACTTAGTATTATTTTGATTCTGACTGACAATGGACGTAGAAAAGTAAATTTAATTAATTAATTAATTGTGCATACATATATGTTTATTTAAAAAAATATGTAAAAACAAAATAAGATTTATACATACTACAGTACGTACAAATTATTTTTCAGGAAAGCGCATTTCTTCATGTGCTATTTCGAAAACCCTTGGGCCCCTATACAATATACGGAGGAGTCGGAAAGCCCTTTGGACTCCTCGCCATTAAATTTCCAAACGCGTAGCTTTGTTTACCGGCCACTGGACGATCGGCACACACGCGGAAAAGCTAGGGTTACCATTTAACCCCGATTTCAGAAGCTGTGGGTACCTTTCAGAGAAGGAGACTGTTGAGCACTTTCTCTGTAAATGTTCGGGTTTGGCAGCTAGACGACTAAGACAGCCTGAGGGCAGTGCGCCAACCTAAATCTCATCAATCAGCTCGGGCAGGCTCTAGATATCTGAAGGTCTCGTAATGGTATCAAAACGGCGCTTTAGTGCTACTTGAGGAGTGCCAGAAGTGCCAGACTTCAACCATTTCACCTACCTATGCACTACCATTGCATTTTCTCTCTATGTTCTCTTGCCTCTTATTGTTCGATAACGAGCTAATAACTTCGTTATCCGTTTGTCGGTATCCTTTTTGTTAATAATAATATTATGAAAAAGACAAATACATTTTAGCATTAGCATTAGCCGTGTCAACACTTGTCAATATTTCCATAAATTTTCATTGCAAATTTTGAATAAACTTAGTATAATCCCAGCCATTAAAAAGGGAGACAAAAAGAAGCCCGAAAAGAATGGGGTATCACTGTCGAACGTATTCACCACATTTTTTTTGTATTCCGTTATTATTCCACTTGGGAACATAGGGCTTAAACAAAACATTTAAATCTTATTTTGTTAACCACTGTTCTCTTTACGACATCCCACGATTGGTTAACTGTTTCTAGTTCACGAAGGTTAGAGTGCCTCCAAGTATTTTCGTATCTGTCTTTGTGGGTTCCATTTCAATGCAGTTCTGCAAATGCTTTGACTGTCCTTTCTGAGAGAGTGCCCGATCCATCCCCATTTACGACCACTTATCACCTCTTGGATTGGATCTTACTAGGTGATCTGCTACATGTCCGTATTTCGGATAGTGTTCGGCCGAAAATCTTTACATATTATCCGAAGGCATTTATTTGTGAAGCTTTGCATTCTCTGCGTAATGCTTCTGGACACCAACCACGTTTCACTGCCATATAATAGAGTGGCTTTTACGCATGAGTTGAATACTCTTGTTTTAGTTTCCTGCGAGATTTATCTATTTTTCCAAATTTTCTGTAACCGTCCAAAGGCTGACCTAGCTTTACACAGACGTTTCCTGCGTCTTCTTCAGCTCCACCATTTGTTGAAATTATGCTACCGAGATAACAGAACCTTTCAACATACTGCACCGCTTCATCCTCAATTACAATAATTTTGGGATTTGTATTGTTGATTCGCATGCTACTGTTTTTTTGCCGTTTATTTCCAGACCCACATTTCGTGCAGCGGTGACTAGAAAATTTATTTTGGACTGCATGTCGGAATGCCTGTGTAAAAGCAGGCAAAAGGAAAAGCGGTGAGGAAAAGTTCAGCCGGTATCCCATCATCACCCGCGGCTTCGCTTCGTTTGAGTTTATTAATTGCAGCTTTAATTTCGTTTATGCTGGAGGTGAGGCCATATATTGCCCAGTTAGGCTTACTGTTGTTTGCATGCTCTTCTTCTCCATGCAGTTCTCGGCTTGTATCTGGGTTGGAGAATAAACGTTGTTGGTTAAAAGCTCACCGCTTTTGCTTCTAATCGGCTGTTTAGAATTGGATTTGTGTTGGGTGAGATTTTGGATAATACGGTGAAGTTCTCTCATGTTGTTCGCGCCTACGGCTTCTTCAGAGGCTGTGGCTAGGCTTGTATAATAAGTTCATTTGTCAAGCCTAGCTAGTTTTTTCACTTTTCTTTTTTTGCTGCTTCTCTATATTCTGAGGTTATCGTGT
>JAYXIM010030025.1:0-71533 GCA_037575425.1 Anastrepha fraterculus
TATAATTTAATGTTTGAAGATTATTTCATGCAAATGTTGACCGCGACTGCGCTTCAAATGGTCCATCCGCTTAGTCCAATTTTGGCATACTCTTTCCAATGTTTCGGCCGGTATCTCACATATAAATGCTTTAATGTTGTCTTGCGTTCCAATGCGTTAGTTGAAGCAGGCTTCGTCGCTGAACACAATTTTTCGATAAAAAAGTGGATCTTCGGCCAACTTTCCAAGAGCCCATTCACCAAAAATTCTGCGTACCGGTAGGTCGTTCGGCTTCAATTCTTGCACCAGCTGTATTTTGAAAGGCTTCAAACCTAAATCCTTTCGCAAAATTGTCCACGTTGTTGAGTAACAGAGACCCAATTGCTGCGAACGGCGACGAATCGATAATTGATGGTCATCATTAACACAGGCCGATACAGCTGCGATATTTTCTTCAGATCGCACTCTACGTAAGCGTGTTGGTGGTTTGATGCCCAATAATGTCAATTTGGTTCTAAATTTAGTCACAATAGCTCGAATAGCCGCTTCAGAGGGTCGATTAAACTGACTATAAAATGGAAGAAGCGCGCGATAAACTTTCTTAACAGAACACGTATTTTTATAATAAAATTCAGTGATTTTCAAGCGTTGTTCGTTTGTAAGACGATTCATGGTTAAATTATAGACTAAACTGAAGATGCTTGACAGTGAAACAAAACATGAAACGTGTGTCAGATGTTTAAACCAACTGTTTAAAAAGATAATAGCTAAAAAATTACCCGTTCTTCTTCTTAATTGGCGCGATAACCGCTTACGCGATTTTGGCCGAGATTAACAAAGCGCGCCAGTCGTTTCTTTCTCGTGCTAACCGGCGCCAATTGGACACACCAAGTGAAGCCAAGTCCTTCTCCACCTGATCTTTCCAACGCAGAGGAGGCCTTCCTCTTCCTCTGCTACCACCAGCTGGTACCGCATCGAATACTTTCAAAGCCGGAGCGTTTGTATCCATTCGGACGACATGACCCAGCCAACGAAGCCGCTGGATCTTTATTCGCTGCGCTATGTCTATGTCGTCGTAAAGCTCATACAGCTCATCGTTCCATCGTCTGCGATATTCGCCGTTGCCAACGTGCAAAGGTCCAAAAATCTTACGCAGAATCTTTCTCTCGAACACTCCAAGCGTCGCTTCATCGGATGTTGTCATCGTCCAAGCTTCTGCGCCATACGTTAGGACGGGCATGATGAGAGTCTTGTAGAGTGTTAGTTTTGTTCGTCGAGAGAGGACTTTACTACTCAATTGCCTACTTAGTCCAAAGTAGCACTTGTTGACATTATTATCGGTGTTAATGCTGGTTCCTAAATACACGAAGTCTTTTACAACCTCAAAATTATAACTGTCAACAGTGACGTGGGTGCCGATACGTGAGTGCGCCGACTGTTTGTTTGAAGACAGGAGGTACTTCGTTTTGTCCTCGTTCACCACCAAACCCATTCGCTTTGCCTCTTTATCCAGTTTGGAGAAGGCAGAACTAACAGCGCGGTTGTTAAGGCCGATGATGTCAACATCATCGGCATACGCCAGCAATTGTACGCTCTTATAAAAAATTGTGCCTGAGCGATTAAGTTCTGCGGCTCGTACGATGCTCTCCAACATCAGGTTAAAGAAGTCACACGACAGTGAGTCACCCTGTCTGAAACCTCGTCACCCGTTAGTATGAAGAAAATGAAGTTGGTACAAGGTTTGTAAAAAAGATCTCAATTAGACCTCTAGGACCCATTATATTACCTATACTGCGCATTTGGAGTCGAATTAATATTTTTGTAATTCTTAATGCACGTTTTCGTGAGTTTTACCAGTAATATCCATCTAGGATGAAAAATATGCTGATCCTAGGTACCTAAAGTCCTTAAAAAGGCACTCGAGTCCTAAAAAGAGCCACACAGTGGCAAAGTAGGTATTATAAAGTATCTCTAGCACTCGCTTCGTTGCATGTGTTACACGCATCGCTCTGGACTAATCCCAGTTTAGCTGCGTGATGTGGGGGAGACAGTGTGTCGTCAGTACCCCAACCACTATTTTGCAGTCTTCTCCAGGGAGTGATAAAATGAAGTTTGTACTTTTCGTATTCCAAGTCCTTAGCATAATTTTGACAGTTTTGTACGAGCCTGATATGGGAACGACTTGACTGCATTTCCAGAGCTAGTTCCTCATTTAGTTCCGTTATCAGAATAGGTATATTTCTGACGGAGTCAATCTTGGCAAGCGAATACCTGCCGTAGCGAGTCCATCGGCTCTCTTATTTCCTTCTATTCCTTTGTGTCCTGGTATCCAGTAAATAGTGACGTGCCCATTTCCGGTGCATTCATCCATTTTGAATCTGCATTGTTGAACACATTGCGAATTAGTTCAAGAAGTCATAATTGTTTTAATAGCCGCTTGACAATCAAAGAAAATGTGCCCGAGGTGGACAAGGATGCTAAGAAAATAGTTTTGTAGACTGAAATTCATGCGAACATATTTTTTTTTCATATTTCTATAACCTTATTTTAGTATAAAATTAAGTAGACTCTTATTTCTGTGAAAACATTGAGCACTTCTTTGAAATTAATTATCTGCGCTTTAATATCCTAAAATAACCAAAAAACGTATCGCACATTTTTTAAGAATATCTTAAGTGTCATTCTAAACAGCTAAGATGAAAGTGATCGGAAAGGAGATTTTTGGTTATCGCTAGAATTACTAGTTATATTAGAAGCACTAATTTTAACCCCATTTTATAAAAATATTAACCAATATAACAACCTTCAAAATGTGTTTAATTCCAGTTAGATCTATCGAATCTCCCACTGTACGCTGTTGGCCGCGCCGGCTTTGGCAACTAACATTGCTGAGACGGCATTTAGTCAGGCGGAGAGCCAGAACTGGCAACCAAAGGCGTTGCTAAATTCATTATAATTGATTTAATTAATAAAATTTATTCAACTATTGTCTAGAATAACGGTTGCGTGTTGTCGGCGATCTGTCAAGCGTACACACACTCAGAAGGTAAGTCAACATATATATATATATATATATGATATATATGTATATATATGCCGTTGGCCTTTTTGCGGCGTTTGCCACATTGTTGCTAGCTTTTGTGGCAGTCATTTGTGACGTCGCGCATTGTATCGTTGATGACTTCGGGTAAGCCAAAAAACAAAAAAAACAAACGTGCTGAGAATGAGCGGTGTGTGCTCACTTTTGTTGAAAATTAATTGTCTGGGTGTTCACCAAATGGCTGCCAAGTATTATTAGCATTTCAATTGAATTTTGTGTTGCAAGCGTTAGTTTGGAGTGCGGTGAACGTGCTAAGGAAAGCTTCACACATTTTTTGCACGTCTCTATTATTTGCGGAAATTTTGTGCACAAATTAATTTCAGCTTAAACACCTGCCAATGAAGTACCGAATTCTTTAAGGTGGCACCGTAGAGAAAATATTCTTTGTAGAACTTGTTGTTGTAGCAGTGCCATTGTGTAGTGTTTTATGGTAAGTGCGGCTTTATAGTGACACAAAAGGCCACACTTAAGCGCAATGGTCAAGCATTTCCATGCGCACCTCAAGGGGGAAAAATAAAGCTCCTCCATTATTGTGTGAAAAAAGAAACCTTTGGAAGGTTTCGAGAATAAGTGCAAGAAAACATGAAGGCTACCCTGATTAAAATGAATATCAAAATTGAAGGAATTAGTTTTGCCCCTCTAAGTATATATGTGCATGCCTTTAAGGTGTCTCAGCCCAAGCTAAATATACAAACACACACAGGTAGGCACCCATAATGTCACAGCCACATTTTTCAGCTTCCAGTTGCATGAATTTCGAAACGTACCTACATTTCCATTGCAGGTGTAGATGGGGAGACGCTTTGCATATTCTGCACTCAGCTATCGTGGCTGAACGAAGGGGTGTTTGCTTGATTGTGTGGCTCCAACTAACAATTGCATTTGTTTCCTTTTCGGTGTAAATTTGTTTGTGCAAATTTTGTCGCTGTTTTTACCAGCTTCTGTCAGTTGCACGTTTTGCACTTTTATTTCTACTTTTTTTCCTTTTGCTTGCTTGGTTGGTTGCTGAAGAAATTTTTTCAGAATTTCCAGCCGACTGAGGCGGAAAAATACCATAACCACATAACGGGCAGCTAAAGCGCAGTGTAAGGCAATGCAAGGCGTGGTTGGTTTGCTTTAACAGCTAAACGACATTGCAATGTGTTTCAAGGACAACAATGCTGCCACACCAATACAGAAACGACAGTGGCAGCAATTGGTTGGTGATGGCTAACAGTGTGAATGCTGTTGCTTTCTTTGGTGCTGGTCAGTTTTAGTTGTGGCTTTTTGTGGGTATGCCTGAATTCGGGTTGAGTTTGCTCGTTGGAGCGGAAGCTCGTGGCACGTCAACGCAAGGACATGCTGCTAGCGCATCGCCACAATCCGCTCTCCACAATTCAACAAATCCGTCCATGTTGTTGCCTCGTTTCCGGTTATCCATAATTGTTGGTATTGTTGTTGTGGTTGCCTTGCCACTGTTGCCGTTGCAACAAGGCGTATAACAATTGTGGTCGCTGTTGCGGAAAACTAAAAAATCCTCAAAAGTATTTCGTAGCAAATATGAAAAATAAAATAAAATAAAATTTGTTATTAAAATAAGATGAACACGAATTAAACGACAAATGGAAATGTGAAATGCGGTTGAGGTGTGCGCTGCGGTTCACAATAAAGTGAATGCAAGGAAGTTGATGGTTTTGACATACCAAAAACAAAAACAAAAATAGAAAAAAAAAACTAACAAAAACTGACTTATTACAATGAACAGCATAGATGGTTAGAGAAGCATAGTTAAATCGTACAAATGTGCAACGATTTGAAATTTTAAGCAATTTAAAAGAATATTTTTTTTTTACCTAAAATATTTACAAATTTTCTTTTTTGTAGGCTTCAATAATATTTAGAGGCCAATACCACTATGTACATTGTTTACACGCTATTTAATTATTACGCGCAGGTATTATTTACATGGGTATAGTTTATATAGTAACGGGTGATCAATTAAGAGGAGTTTTTTTCATTTGCGTTTTTTTTACAGATCGCGCGCGAGTTGTGGCAAACTGTCATCGTGGATTTGTTGAACAGCGTTTGGCATTTCATCATGGAAAGACTCACACCGCAACAACGTCTACAAATTGTTCAACTGTATTATGAAAATCAGCGTTCTGTGACAAATGTTTTTCGTGCGCTTAGACCGCATTATGGTCAACATAATCGGCCTGCCTTAAACACTATTCGACATACCATCAACAAATTTGAATCCGAATATTCATTGGTGGATAATTCTCGACCGAATAGACCACGTCCAGCAAGAAGCATTGAGAATATAGCGGCAGTAGCTGAGAGTGTACGTGAAAACCGCGATGAATCGATTCGGCACCGTTCTCAGCAACTTGGACTGTCGTATGGAACAACTTGGTCAATTTTACGGAAGGATCTTCATTTAAAAGCATACAAAATACAGCTCGTACAAGAACTAAAGCCAATTGACCTTCCTGCACGTCACCGTTTTGCTGATTGAAGAAGATCCGCTGTTTTCGAGGAAAATTTTGTTCAGCGATGAGGCGCATTTCTGGCTCAATGGTTACGTCAATAAGCAAAATTGCCGTATTTGGGATGAAGAGAAAACAACGGTCTGGTGTGGTTTATGGGCTGGTGGAATCATCGGTCCATATTTTTTCAAAAATGATGATGGCCGCAACGTAACTGTGAATGGTGCTCGCTACCGTACCATGATATCGGACTTTTTGCTACCTGAAATTGAATCTAATGATCTCTACGACATTTGATTTCAACAAGACGGAGCCACTTGCCATACAGCTCGTGAAACAATGACTTTATTGAGAAGTCATTTCGGAGAGCAGCTGATTTCACGTTTAGGACCTGTGAGTTGGCCACCAAGATCTTGTGATATAACACCTTTGGACTTTTTTCTTTGGGGATTCGTGAAGTCCAAGGTCTATGCTGATAAACCAGCTACGATTGAAGCTCTGGAAGCCAACATTACGGGTGTTATTCAGGACATACCAGTCGAAATGCTCGAACGAGTGATTGAAAATTGGACCTTCAGAATGGACCACCTTAAGCGTAGTTGCGGCCAACATTTGAATGAAGTCATATTCAAAAAGTAAATGTCAAAGAATGTCCTTTCAAATGATAAATAAAGGTTTTGAACATAATTTACATTTTTTTTTTTTTTTTAACTATTGAAAAAAGCAAATCATGATTGATCACCTGTTATATTCACAAAGGTTTGACATTATCTAAATCTGCACGTCAGTTCTTCTTTAAGAATGTTGGGCTGTATTGTTTTTTTTTTCTCTTGTTAGTGTATGTGACCTGGGCGTTTTATCGTTTTATCTACGATGGAAATAACGGAAAAGTCGATGGGAAGTAAGAGCAAAAGGACATTTAGGGCAGCATGCTCCGGTGATGCCTGTATACAGTCTTTTGCAACCTCCTCAGTTTAGTGTTACTATAGCCCTTCCGAAGAGCTTCCCACCAAACTAGGCATCCCTACGTTAAAATTGGCAAAACCACTGCGTTGTACATCCACAACACGACCTTTGGCTGGAGTCGCCATTTTTACTGAACATAGATTTGCTGGCTATACTGGCCTTCCTTACCCGATTTTCAATGTGTAGATTCCAATGGAGTTTGGAGTCAAGTATCACTCCAAGATACCTCACTTCAGATGAAAGCGGGAGAACGTGGTTGTTTAATTTGGGAATTCGAAAGGGTGGAGGTTTATATTTTCTAGTAAATAGCACCAGTTCCGTTTTGTCAGAGTTGACTCGGAGGCCACAAGCCCAGCGACTGAGGACAGCCCACTGGTTGTACTTTCCAAAATCTCAGCCATGACTGAGTGAAACGGTCACGATATCATCGGCGTATGCTACTACATTAACCCCATCCTTATTTAGCATTATCCGAACTTCGTCAATAGCAGCTAGCCAAAGTAGGGGCGAAAGGACACCACCCTGCGGCGTCCCCCTGTGAATGAATCTAGTAACTTGAGCCCCTCTTGCGACCGCACTAACTTCCCTGCAGCCAAGCAGGAACAAGATCCACAGACAGATAAGTCTTTCCATCTCTAGCCTATCGAACGCAGTGACAATTGACTTCACTCTGATGTTATTGAAAGCACCTTCTGTATGTTGTTGAGTAATTCCTCAAGTTCAAAACCAGCCATCCCTGGATCTGTGTCTGATGCTAGAAAGACAGTGGCGTCTGCAAATGCCAGTTCTTCGTTGCCAGTGTAGGAATATCAGCTGTATATAAGAAGACAATGAAGCGGCCTAAGGACACTACCTTGTGGTTCACTGCTTCCATTGTTAGTATATCAGAATACTCATCTTCGAATTTTACATAAAACTGTTTTCCAATTATAAAGCTTTTCATTAATTTGTAGTAGTCTGTTGATAAATAAGTTAAGAGTTATTGTAGAAGTCCTGCATGCCCCACTGTGTCAAAAGCTTTGAATATGTTCAGATATACTGTGACTTCTTCTTGATTGGCGCGATAACCGTTTTCTTGTGCTAACAGACGCTGGTTAGAAACACCAAGTGGAGTCAAGCCACTCTCCACCTGATCTTTCCTACGCAGAGGATGCCTTCCTCTTCCTCTGTTACCACCAGCTGGTACCGCATTGAATACTTTTAGAGCCGGATTATTTGTATCCATTCGGACGACATGACTCAGCCAACGAGCTGCTTGATTTTTATTCGCCGCGCTATGTCTATGTCGTCGTAAAGCTCATACAACTCATCGTTCCATTGCCTGCAATATTCGCCAAAAATTTTGCGCAGAATCTTTCTCTCAAGCACTCCAGTGACGCCTCATCGGGTGTTGTCATCGTTCAAGCTTCTGCGCCATACGTTAGGACGGGCATGATGAGAGCCTTGTAGAGTGTTAGTTTTGTTCGTCGAGAGAGGACTTTACTACTCAGTTGCCTACTTAGTCCAAAGTAACACTTTTTGACAAGAGAGATTCTGCGTTGGATTTCAAAGCTGAAATTAGTATCGTATTCGTAGTTTAGTGCGCCTGGAGATTTCCGAACTCCCCCATACTGTATGCATTCGCTCAAATGCCGCCCTTGCTTTGTTAAGCCTGCAGTTGACATCTTTATCTGCTCCACCATCTGCCGTGATGATGCAGCCGAGGTAGCAGACAGGGGACAACCTTGCCTTACGCCTGCGTTGGTAGTGAATGGGTTTTAGATAGTACTCTCATAGAATCCTTGCATGGTTTTGGTATTAAAATAAATTGAGCAATTTTCCATAGTTTTAGGAAATGTTTTAAGTTCAAGATTAGATAAGTTCCTTATATAGATAAGTCCCTTCTCTGGGGGTTCTCTTAAAATTTTACCAGTTATTAGGACGCATCCTGGCGACTTCTTAGGATTGATTCTCTTCCAAGTGCATTCCAAGTGAATTTTATTTTAAACAATTTCGGGATTTAAAGAATTATTCGCCTCGAATTCGGGAATACTGATGCTTACTTTTTCCTTTCAGAGCTGAACGCTTGTCGTGCTAACAAAGCGCATTTGGGGTACTTACAATACTATTCAGACAATTAGGATAATACAAACTTGGACTCAATAGTTAAGACAATAATTTGCGCATGTTGTGCAGAATACATTTGCTGTTTGGGATGGGACAACATTGAAGATGAAACATTAATAGAAGGTGAAGGACCTGTAAGTAATACACGTTTCCAAGAAAACGATACTTCAACTGACAATCGACGTAATATAATTTTTCTAAAGCTGATCAACTCAAATGCTAGCAATTCGCGGTTATAATTTATGGTTAATAGCATAGCATTAAATTAAAAAACAAAATTCACTCAACATTAAATTTTTCTCTCAAATAAATTCTTTTTCTAATTATTTCATATAGCTTCAACTTAATGAATTTTATTTATAAGAGCGTAAGACTTTAAGTCGTTTGTAATACATCTGCAGAATGGAAGTTACAACGTAACTTCTGGAAGTTTAAAAACGTAATTTTAGTACAATAGAATGTAAACTTAAAACTAAAAACTAACAGTTAGATATATAATGGTAAAGGTACTTATCGGTGCTACCAAGTACAAAATGGTGAAAAAAACGAATAGAACGCATCATAAATTGAACTAGAGCTCTATCAGGATCACATCGATTTTGGTGTATTTGTCATCCGGATCTCGATTATTGACCATTGGAACACAGCTGTTAATATTTCCTGAGGTACTACGTCGCACGAAAGCGAAACTTCTAGGCCGTTGAAGATTATGAAATGTTATATTGTATTACAGATATGCCCGTGCATATTATTCCTTTTTTGCCACTGGGTGTTGCTAGGGTTAATATAAATTCTCTAAACTAAAGAGTCTCCGCAAGTTAAAGAATGCTGTTATATGTAGCTTATGGCACAAAATTTTTTTTTAAATTGGTCTGTCGGTTAGGGGCAAGCTTACTGAATTGAGCGGCATCCACCGGAGCTCTGTATAAAGTCAAATTTTGCAGTAGATCCATTTTTAACGTTTTTTATTTTTTTAAGTAAATAATTTCACTTCTTCTTGATTGACGCGATAACCGCTTACTCGAGTTTGGCCCAGTTTAACAAAGTGCGCCAGTCGTTTTTATGATTTCATTATGATTACGAAAAGACAAAAATGAGCTTGAAAATATACACTGCCAAGCTTGACTGAAAGGAGATTTTATTTTAAATATTTACAATCTTTGTTGAGTGAAATTTTTGTTTAATATTGCTTATGCTTTAACCAAATTCATATATAAGTAAATTTAGAAAAATTCAACAAATTTCCACCTAAATCTTAAACTTTTTAATCTGAATTTTTGGAAGCTTTTGGGTGTACAGTAACATGATCCATTAGATTTTAGTGAAATATTTGCAAATTTTAAGAGGCTGGATTTAAACTTTTTTTGTTAATTTTTGTGAAAACAGGAAGATTTCTTTTCATGCATTATATATATACAGTAGATTCTGTTTTTATGCGGTTTTTTTTTTAATTGAAAAATGTATGTCGACCTATCGGGAATTGTACATATAAACAAGATTCTAATCCAGTTAAGCAAAAAGTCATCACAGATTACATCAGAAATGCTAACCCTACAAGTATGGAACCGCCTGCATAACCATCTAGATCAGACGTGTACATTTCCTCAAGTGTCGAAAGTGATTTCACGTCAAATCCTAAACGAATGCGCAACATGCGAATATTGTCTGATTCTATTTCTGACGATGCAAATTTATTTTTCGATTCTGACGTTTCTTAAATAAAGATATAATTTTCAAAAATACAATTTTTTGTTTATGCGATTTTATTTAATTATTTCAGATTCATGCGGTCTATGGAACGCATCTATAGTTATAATATGGGACTAGTACCCTTTTTTTATGCGATTTTATTACATTATTTCAGATTTATGCGGTTCTTAGCACTTTTGAAACGTATCTATAGTTTTAATATAGAACTGGTAGCTTTTTTTATGCTGTTTCTTGCGGAACGTATATACCGCATAAAAACAGAATCTACTGTAATCAGTAATCTCCAACTGATATTTGCAGTGAAAATTGATTGCGCTGCTTTGTTTCCTTTAAAATGAAATGACCGCACGAAATTATGAGACTTTATTACCGAGCTTTTATACCGAGATAGTAATCGGTCCAAATTAAAATAGAGGAAAATCAAAAGGAATCTAAGGAACTCAAAAAACGCGCTTAGATGTTGTTAAATTAAGATTCGTTCAATCCAATTTTGTTGAAAATACGACTTTTAATAATTATATGTGAAAAATTACATTATTTAATCATCCACCTCATCCACCATGAGCACGTATACAGGGCGGCCATTAAAAAAATTAACATTTTCAAGGATTCGCTCGCACCTTATCGTATTGAGTTCAGAAAAAACTCGGCCCGAATGTTGTGATTCAGCTCTGGAATCGTTGTTGGCCTATTCACATAGATTTTATTAAAAAAAAAGCCTCAAATTAGCCTAGTAGAGTTAGATCTCATGATTTAGGTGCCCAGTTTATGCCACCATTACGTAAAATTAATCGACCGAGAAACTTATTGTGTGACTTGTGGCTCCATCCTGTTGAAAATAAAGATCGTCTATGTCTATACCTTCAAACTCAGGCCTCAAAACATCTTCATTCAGTTGTCTATGGCGCTGTACATTACCAGTAACAGCTCTTTCATATTCAACTTCCAAAAAAATGCGCCAATCACTCCACCAGCCCAAGAACCAAAGAGTACATTTTAGTGGCTATAATAATTTTTCTGAAATTACTCAAAGGCTTTCGTCTCCCCAAGTGCGGCAATTTTATTTGGTGTCAAATACGTTTTTCTTAAAGATTGATCATTTCCACAACAAGTTTCAATAATTTTAAAGCAATGTTCTATCGTGTAAGAATCCTTGATTAAAATTGCACATTTGTCTGCTTGTCAAAGATCATACAAACAAAGGCACTGTCTAAGAATTACTTATTACTGACATCTAGGTGTCACTTTTAAAATACCCTTTATTTGCCTCAGATCTATTAAATGCATATTTTTGTTTGGTAAAAATATTTGCCCTTTATTCGGGGATTCTTTAAGGAATTTAAAACTAAATTTGTTGTAATTTTTTCTTCAGACAAATTTTTGTGTAGGACTTTTGTTTAATTATCATGGCTTTTTTCATTTGAAGTCCATATCATTATATGGAATGAAGCTTAAGCCATGTATTCGAGTTTTTCAGCGAGAAAAGTAGAGAAGTGATTAAAATAAATTTTTTCGAAAATTTGATTCACTCACCTTTTGTGTGCATTGATGAATTCAGTAGTTTTGCGCCCCACCGACAAAATTTACTACCATTGTAATTAATGAATTATAGAAACGTAAGTACTTTGTAAAAAATATACAATTTGGGCACATAAAGGATTGTCTATTAAATCAAATCCATGAATGTTTTTAAGCTGAAGCATTTTGCATTTCTGGAGCAAACAGAATACCATATTTTTGTTTTGAATGACGTTTTGACAATAAAAGTTCAGAAAACGAAAGCACTCTTACATTTATTCTCTTCATTTCATTTATGTTTATATTTAAAAGCAGAAATTGTTATGACGCTCTTCAAAACACGGTACAAGGTGGCACAAAATTAGTCATCCTCTCAAAAGATTTATAATTTTTGCAAATGGCGTCGTACGCCAATCATATTTGGCACTTGTGAACTGAACAGCTGCACTACACAAACAGACAGGCAACGGAGCCGTGAAAGATTTTCATTTATTTATTCAGTGTAAAAAATACGCAAATATAAAGTTGGGTGATTAATTTTGCGCCAACTTGTAGTGAAAATCACGACCAAAAATTATTTCCGCGTGTTGCTCGAAATATACATACATATATATTAGGGCGGGTCGATTTGTGGGGAGGCAAAAAAATCGCCCATTGCTCTGTGAAAATCGTATTCTAGGGATCAAAATAAAAAACTTTGCCGAAGGAACCATACCTCTAAAACGAATTCTGATGTCCCCCAATTTGGGTCGAACTTTTTAGTTTCTTTTCTCATGTAAAGGCCAAAAATGGTGATATTTTGAAATGATTGTATGGGGAACCCCCAGGGGAGTCCCAGGAGGTGTGCCACTGGCATGGGTGGATCGGCCGTCCAAAGTTTGTGGGGATCGGTCATACATTGGGACTCGATTGGAGCACTCTAAATGGGTCAAAGTGGGATTTTTCGTTCGACCCAAATTGGGGGACATCAGAATTCATTTTAGAGGTATGGTTCCTTCGGCAAAGTCTCTTATTTTGATCCCTAGAATACGATTTTCACAGAGCAATGAGCGATTTTTAAATCGACCCGCCCTAATATATATGTATGTATATATTTATAATTGGCGCTTACACCCTTTTTTGGTGTTTGGCCGAGCTCCTCTTCCTATTTGTGGTGTGCGTTCTGATGGAGGGATCTACAGTTTTAAGCCGACTCCGAACGGCAGATATTTTTTTATTAGGAGTTTTTTCATGGCAGAAATACACTCGAAGGCTTGCCATTGCGAGTCAAGGGGCTAGCTCTATTAAAAAAATGTTTTTCTTAATTTTGGTGTTTCACCAAGATTCGAATCTACTTTCTCTATGTATTCCTATTGGTAGTCACGCACCAATCCATTCGGCTACGGCAGCCGCCAAAATAGCCATAGGTCATATTTTAATGACTAACAAATAATGGTATAGTTTGAGTTTTTCGCACCCGGTTACTTAAAATTTGCTTTATAAAATACTTGTAAGGCATTTTTTTATTAATGTTTAACTACAGTAAGCTACGTTTTCTATTCAAATCTATTTTTGGTCAACCTTAGCTATTCAGTTCCTCATTTTTATTTACATATCACAGTGAGAGTCAGTGTTGCGGCATTCGCATTATAAGCGATACATTTTTTCTCACTTTCTTCTTTCCCAGGTGGCACCAGTTTAATAAATATTTACTCTAGGTTCCCCATGCTTATAATTCTCATGGCTTATAAATTCTCACTTTGAAGTGTTTTTCACGTCGCACTTTTTTGCATAAACCTTAGATTTTTCATTTTTTTCTGTTCTTTATGCCGCACATTTGAAATGAAATACGAAAAATATGCAAATTTTTGGCGCACAAAAGCTGACTAAAAAATATGAAAATAAATGTGTATATATGTGAATGTAATGTACATGTGTTGGTATAAGGAGTTGTGCTCGCATCTGCTTGGCTTATTTCCTGCTTGGCTTGGAGTTGTGCTCGCATCTGCTTGGCTTATTTCCTCAAATTCATCCGCGTATTTGTTTTTGGCACTGCAATTTCCCAAAGCAACTTGCCCTCGCCCCCGTCTGAACGACCTTCACTCAAACATCGCTTTTTTTGATGATCCCAACAGTTGTAGTAGCAAGAGGTGCAGGTACGGCAGCTCGAAGTAGTCTGAAAGTCGCCGGCAAAGCTCAACAAAGAGCTTCGAAGTGCAATGCGGTTGTGCATATTTTTATGGCACACTGTTTTCCAACACAAATAAACAAAGCTGTCTTTTTTGTGGCACAAAAAATTTTCACTAGAATTTCATATGAGAAAGAAAATGAGCGGGATAACAGAATGCGGAAGTGTGATAAGACGCCAGTGTGGAACTGCATTATCATACCAATGTAATCTGCTTTACAACTAACAGCGGAAAAAGTGCTGCTATTATGGCTGTCTTTATTCGCGGCTAGCAGCTCGTGTACACATCTACAGATCCCAAAGGAAATCAAGGACGTGTGAATGCGTTTCATTTCAATTCTTTGTTTTTTTGTATTTGTAAACCCCATTTTTCAGCTTTCATATTCCTCGCCTCGCTTCGGTCGCTTTGAGTGCTGTAATAGCTTTCAATTTGACTTCTGCATGATTTACGTCAAAGTCAAAAGGAATATAGGGAGAAAAAACATAAAATGAATTTACAATCAAATAAAGTATTTAAAAGTATGAAGGCAATGTTTTGCTTTCGGCAACTTTTTCAACAACAGGCTGTATAAAACCCATGCGCGTATGTATGTGTGTGTGGAAAAGTACGTGTAATATGCAAATTACACTTGTAGACTCCGACGACGCAGATTCAAGAGCGTACGGGGAGTTTTTGCGTCCCCTCGCTGTTAGTGAAAATTACAGTTGTAATCTCTATGGTGTTAAGTACGAATTTTAAAATACTAACACAAGCATATTTTTATAAATAAAAGTGAAAGTTTGTTGTACATAACCTCTCTCTCACTTGATAAGATCAATAATTTTACTTTTTTGGTTTTCGACAGACTGCTTCACCAAAGCATGTGGCAGTCGCTCCAACGAAAAGGTAGGCTCAGTACTCCAAATTCCAATGCAGTGTGCTGCATTACGGTGCTCTATCTGAGACAGTCGAGCGGGAGGCAAATAAGGCTGCATATTATCGTCTCCGTTATTCTTAATAGTACTTACTGATGCTAAATAACGCCCTCGATACCAGCCCGGCAAGGGGAATTCTCTGGAAACCGATTAGTATAGAACAGCTGGGAGACCTTCATTACGCTATTGGCATTGCCCTCCTCTCACAACGTAGGGGACACATGAAGAAGAAGCTTAATGACTTCAGTTTTCACACAGAGCGCGCAGTATTCACGCACGTCTATATATAAATGTGCGAAAAATGAAATCCACGCAAATCGGCACGTCGGAGACAAACTCTTTTATAGAGCAAATCAAAAACATGGACAAATTTACTTACCTAGGAAGCAGATAATGGAACCATGACTGATATAAGTGCAAGAACTACAAAAGTCAAATCAGCATTTGCCAGCCTAAATAAGATATGGTATTCGAAACAACTGGTAAGATTAAGAATTTTTAATTCAAATACAAAATCAGTTCTTCTTTATGTTAGTGAAACAAGGCTCATATCAGCATCTATCACACAAAGCTAGCAATCATTTGCTAACCGATGTCTCAGAACAATCCTGCGTATATGGTGGCCTGACACTTGGATCTCGAAGGATCAACTTCTTGAAAGAAGTGAACAAAAACCAATTAGTCTTGAAATACAGAGTCATAAATGCGGATGAATTGGGCATACCATCCGCCAGCCAACGAGCGAGAAAAGCAGAATGGTATTGAACTGGAACCTCAGAGGGCGTTCGAAAGAATCACGGGGCCGTATCCTTTTTGACGAATTTTTAGGAGTTAATGGAAACCTAATAAGGTTACAGATCAATGCTGAAGCGAAAAATCTACAACATTGGCAGTCGTTTATTTCGGTACTATGCGTCTCCAATCGGTTCGACAGCAACTAAGAATAATAATAATAATAAGAGAATGCCAAACTGTGTTAACATTCCTGCTCAGTAAGGTTTGGAAAATCGTAATGAATTGTTGAACGTCCGAACAACTCTTCCAGAGTTTGAAAATGTGCTTAAAAAAAAAAAATTCTGTTAGCGAAGTTCATAGAGCGAAGTGTTGAAAAAATGCCGAAATGTAGATTCGTCCTCGTCTCGACTTGTTGGCCTTTGTTCTTCGACTACGCAGAAAATTTTACGCAAGGATCTTCGCTTACGTGCTTATAAAATACTGCTCATGCAAGATTTGAAGCCAAATGTCCATAGTTTACGTCGAATTTTCGCTGATTGGGCTCATTTAGACTTGTGTATGCGGTTTATAGGCCACTGAATTTTCGTATAATAAAGTGCAAGTTTCTAGAGGCTCGAGCGGCATTTTCGTACATATTCAGGGAAAAAATTGTCAAAAATCAACACAAGTTTTGAGCCAGTTGAAATGCGCACTTTATTAAACCAAAATTCAATTACAAGGTCTCATAACATATGCATGAAAAAAATTATTTCAATCTTTTAACCTTTCTTTAGTTGAAGCACATTTTGCCAATACGTTATGCCCGAATTTGGCTTGGAATCATTTTACATGAATGAAATGTCAGTGCGTATAAGTAATCTAAAAATCTTTTCCTTCTTTATTTGTGTACTCATGGTGCTTTGAATCTTTGTTTTAATCTAAAATTTGTGCAGTGCCATCAAAGTGTCATATTTTCCAATTCTAATCAACATATCTTTGAATATTTGTACTTTGCCCTATGTGATTGTAGGATTATCATTTCATCAGCCACTTTTAATTTATGCAATACTGCCTATACTCACTACCAAAGCATGTAATCAACGAATGCCAATTCGAATTATATCAATATTTGAACCTGCGTCCAAAAAACCTAGTCCAATTATTATCTTTTCTACGTTTGCAGCTAATTTTCCAAATTGGCAGTCACATATAACAGACAGCTAACGAAGTGACGTTTTAATTTCGCGGTTCACCAAAGCAGATAACGCACCTGTTATCCGATATGACCTGCTAAAAAATGAAAAAATTTATAGGGAATAAATGAATACATAGTTGTTAGGACAAAAAATATTCAAATGTTGAAAAATTTCTTTTAGAGTTTCTTCGAGATGAAAATAAATGAAAATTCAAAATTGCTGCTTAACTTTCCCTGCAAGACAGGCCGCGAGCCGCCACTGCTAGCTGCCTTAATTGGGGTAATAAGTTATTATAATTATATTTCATTTAATTAGAAATTCATGGAGATATTTTGATGTACATTTTTTTCAAACTTATTGAAATTATATGCTGTTATGTAATTAAATGACTTCTGTTAGTTTGTTTTTATATAGCAATGTATGTATGGAATTTTACCGTGGTATTGGGTTGGACGGAAAGGGCTGTCGTATTTAAAAGAAAATTTTTGAATTCATTTATAAAAATAGGTGTATAATATTAATCAAATATATATTTTCCGTTATTTGTTACAACTTGTTTCCATCTTTCACGTAGCCTGTGAATTCCTGTTTTGTAGAAGTCCTTGGAGTTAAAATAGTCAGCAACTGCCTTAGAAACACCTTCAAAAGACTTTCCCGTTAGACAATTTTGCTGAGAACTGTACAGATAATAATCAGATGGTGCAACGTCAGGTGAATATGGTTCGGGACTAAAAGCTTCCTATCCTAACGCATTCAGTTATTTGTGTGTCACCATTGCAGTATGTGGTCGAGAATTGTCGTGGTGGAACATTCTTACCTTTGTGGACGCTAATGCTAGTCTTTTTCTTTGATAGCTGCATTCAGTTTATCCAGCTGATTGCAGTACTGATTCGCGTTGATCGTTTTCCTCTGTTTCAGCAGTACAGTTTCGTAGTACACTGAACCTTTCCTGTCCCACCACAAATATAGTAGTACAGGGTGGGTCATATAGCGTTTGCTTTTTGAACCACCTATTTTTTTGAGAATGGTAACTCAAATGACATGTCAAATGTGTTCATAATTTACTTAAATGTTTGACATTTACGAAATGGACGCTATACGCTTGAACAAAATTGGGAAATATTGCAAACCTATTTCCAAAGTGGTGAGTCTTCTTCTTCTTCCGCGGATACAGTAAATGGCGAGCGTTACCGTGACTTGCTCAACGAGTTGGTTTCAACAGGACGGTGCAACTTGTCACACTGCCAAAGTCACACTCGAACTTTTGGCGACCGTTTTTGAAAACCGAATAATCAGCCGAAATTCCGATATCGTTTGGCCGCCTCGGAGCTGTGATTTAAGCCCGTTGGACTATTTTTTGTGGGGAGCCATAAAGACAAATGCTATGCGAACCATCCAGAGACGATTGATGCTTTATAACACGAAATCAAGGTTGCCATTCATGAAATTGGAGCCCAAACAATCGAAAATGTGCTTAAAAATTGGGTTGATCGAATGGCCTACTGTAAAGCCAGTTGTGGCAGTCATTTGAACGATATTATTTTTCATTCATAAATGACAACGTTCAATCTTCGAAATACAGTAGGTTCTGTTTTTATGCGGCTTTTTTTTATGCGGTTTTGAAATAGTGCGGTTTTTTTTTTAAATTACAAAATGCATGTCGACCTATCGGGAATTGTACATATAAACAAGATTCTAAACCAGCTAAGCAAAAACTCATCACAGACTACATCAGAAATGCTAACCCTACAAGTATGGAAGATATATAAAGATATAATTTTCAAAGATACAATATTTTGTTTATGCGATTTTATTTAATTATTTCAGATTCATGCGGTCTATGGAACGTATCTATAGTAATAATATGGGACTAGTGCCCTTTTTTATGCGATTATTTCAGATTTATGCGGTTTTAGCATTTGAAACGTATCTATAGTTTTACTAGAGAACTAGTAGCTTTTTTTATGCTGTTTTTTTTTATGCTGTTTCTTCCGGAACGTATCTACCGCATAAAAACAGAACCTACTGTAAAATAAAATTTTGAAAAAATATTTATTAGTTTTTTTTTATAGCCGATTCAAAATGCAAATTTGATATGGCCCACCCTATACTCTTCGTTGATGTACATTTCGCTTTGGAATTATTTCTGATGACGTTCCTGGTTTGCACTACGATGTTTTTCTCTCAATATTCTCGTATATAATGCATGGACCTAAATTAAAACTTTTGTAAGGTATTTGGCCGAATTTCTCCTCCTAAATTAAGGTTGTCCTACTAATGGTAACATATAGAGCTTTACGTGTCCCTGGCCGACGGTTATTTCAAGGTTTTGTTTAGAAAAAAACCGGGCTTTTTGCTATTTCGATTTCATTTATATTAATTATTGAATTTTGCCATATGTTTTTTTATTAAGAAATAGTTCAGATTAAGATAATGTATGATAATCTTTTTAATCTGATAAATTCACTTGAAGATTCGCCATTGCCTACCGAGGGCGGACCGCTATTTGAATTTGGTGTTTTTTGTCCACAATAACGGGCCTCAAACCCAGGCCAACGCATTAATAATTACATAAAGGTCCACCCGTCTGTGGTATTTACGATTCGCCTGCCTGGGCCAAAAGGTAAATATATTTTGTTCCATACTTTTAATTTAATAATAATGGCATAATAGAAAACAAACATTTTTTGGATTACTGTAACTATTCTTAAATTCGATACATAATTTTAGGCACCTTAATTAACTCACAACTATATAACATATATTTATATTAAGTTTTTTTAAGTTTCTACTAAAACCCACTTTAATTGTTTGCTAAGCTCAAAACAATAAATCTCTCAACCAGCTGTTTTATATTTCCACATCTTTCCACTTCTCCTATTTCATGAACTCTTACATAATATCTCTTAGTTGCCGCCCGTTTAGCTCCTACAAAATGCAAACTACCAACAAATTCTATGAAAAATTAATACCCCTAAAAGGTTCCAATAGACTACTGTGCAAAGCGCCCATCTTAAATCTCTTGCCAATCCTCTGCGCCATACACTAAGTGGCACCTCTTTGGTTGCGCCACTACGGTAAATACCGGCTACCAGATTAAGTCCACCAGTCGAGCGTTTCAAGCGTAAAAGGTGCTTCGGCAGCCTTCACGCCACTCCCGTCTAACCACTCCTGCTAGCTACCTACTTGGATGTTGTGTCCGTTCCAGCTGCTAGCACTCATCCAGCACCCAGGATCATCGCATAATTCTATGTATGTATATTTGTACCTACCCGCATTGGTGCAGTCAACCAACACTGGCACAGACAGTTGTTTCCTCAGCTGTATGTGTGAGCATGTGTGTATTCAGTATTGGCAGCACAGCTTCACATTGCCTTACATGAATTTTTCATTTAATTAATTACAACCGCAGTCTTTAGAAGACGCGCACGTGTTACCAAAGCCGCATAAACACATAAATATACAGATGCATATATAATACAATATATATGTAGATAGTTCTGTGTATGTGAATATGAGAGCGTCACTAGTTTAGCTGTAATATGTGGCTATATGAGCGTAAGTCACTGCAACGCGAGTAGCTGCCTGCGACAAAAACAAGTAACAGGATCAAAATATCTACATATGACCCATGTATGTTCTTGTTGTGGCAATATGCCACGTCTGTTGGTTGCACCGCCTTCGTGTAGAGTTTCAGCGGGCGAGAAAGACCTTAGTATTTTTAAGCTGCCTTGACTACTAATTCATATTCAAGGCGGCAAAAATATTTCAGAATTTAATTTGGTTAAGTTTCCACTGTTCTGTATTTTTTGGGCTCTGTGATGTATTTTTGTAGGAATATGTAGTTTGCTGAACTTGACCTTGGAAGTTAAATTCCAAGAGACGAAGCTTTCTTTATATTGCTTTGAGGGGCAATTCTAGTCGCCTGATGTAGTGGTGATCCAGGGCACAGTATGTACTATATATTGTAATGATTTGATGATCTTGATACTTATGAGCAAATTTAAGCAGATTATACATACATATGTACACCTAATCTTTTCTTGTAAATTTCCTTCACAAGCGCCCAGAAAATTACGTCGTGTGCTTTATTAAAAAAAAAAAATGTTTGACTATTTTTTATGCAACCTTGAAAAAAAATATTAATAATTAAAAAACAAAAGAATATTCGTCCCGTTTTATTTTCGATACAATTTTTTGGATATTTTTGAAGAGAAATTAAGAGAGGATACTAAATAAGGATAAAAATCAAATATTTTATACCAAATTTACAGGAATGTGCATTTTTTCTATGAAACTTTATTGGTAATTTTCAAAGCTTTAAAATATAAGTGACACATTTCTTGGCCTTAGACAAAATTTTTATTACACATCCACCAAATTTTGTACAGTTTTGACTACTTTCTTTCATTTTTATAAAATTTTTATAGAAAACAGTTATTTCTACAACAAATATCATATAAATTAGGGCTTAAAACTTTGCAAAAGATTCATAAAAATTCGAAAAATGTTCACAAAAATTTCAAACTTTTCAATAAGAGTTTCTAGGAAAAATTTGGGTACACAATTTGATACTCAATTAAATTTTAATATAACAAACTGCATGTTTGCATCGTTTGGAAATTTTCGCTGATTTTTGATAATTTTTTTCTTACACGACATTCGTTACATTGAGAAAATCCACACTTGCAGTCACACTAAGTTTAAGTTAAAGTTTTAGCTGTGATGTATTAAGAGGCTTAAAGTACAATTTTCTGGCAAATATTTTTGTTGCACATTTTAACCCGCTATAACCCTCTGTTCTGTGTGTTTTTTACCCTTTCCTGCAAAAGAGAAAAAAAGATGCCTTAAATGTTCCACTAAAATTTCTCCGTTATTTTTTCCATAGAATTGCTCAATATGGCATGCTCCCAAAATGAGACGCTGACATAGTTTCTTATGCCCATTTACCATAAGAATGTGTCAGGCATGTAGCCTTTGCATGAGATGTTGATTAGCTTCTTCTTTTCATAGCAAAGTTTAATATGCCTTTCGGCAGGCAATATCACAAAGCGGACGTTACCAAATACTCTCATTAAAAAATGCATCTTCATTCCTACTCCCACTACTTGTAAACGATGGCAAAGCTGTTTAGAATTTCACAGGTTTTAATTTCTCGAAATTGCGCATGAATCACAGTTTAATAGAGAGCCATTAAAGAAATAAGTTCACTACAGAATTGGCCGGAAGAATTAAAAATCAAAAATCAAACTAGCAGCAGTAAAACCAACAACAACCTTCGCTTATATTAATGTCGTCTACACTCTTGCAATAAAAGGAATTGCCTTCACTTTAATTACAAGTATTAAAATATCAAAAGAAGAGATTATTTGGTCATTTGGTGATAAAATGCAAGCACAACTAGAATGGGTGCTTTTTTAGAGACAGGACAAAAGGTCAATGAAGTGACCAATACTTTAGCTGTATTATTACTATTATTATTATTATTATTATTAAATTTGTATAATAACAAATATAAGGAAGCAAAAATAAAATGGTTTTAATTTTTTTCCAATACCTTCTCATATAAGACGTACACAATTCGAAGGCGTCAGAAAATTGTAGAGCTCTTCATATGTAAGGCTACATCAAGTCGCACGACATAGACTGTCCAATTTAGGAATGTCAAAAACAAAGAAATGATTAGAAATAAATACTCTCCGTTTATCTTTCAAGATAAATAGATATAAATAGTATTTAGTTATTAGAGAATAAAGTCTTAAAATTTCCAAAAAAATTTAGAAAACACATCGTAAACCTTTCACAAACAATAGGCGGTCTCCAAGGCGTCCGCGAAAGGGATATCTTCTCACTATTCTATTCTATTGATAGACCAACACGGATACCTGCAAAATAACTAAACAAACGTGGCTCAATTTCAACAAATCCAGAACTGGCGAGTTATTAAGAAAGCCACGAGTAGATATATTCAGAATTACGTCAACAATAACCGGCAACTGATCTTTGGGAGAGCATGCTAGGAAGATAGGATGACCGTACAATGATAATTCGAAAGTCCAAGAAGAATCTAAGGAAGCAGTCTTTCACTATCTGTGTGAGTGCACAAGTCTGCGTGCTCTACGACGTAGAATGCTGGGGGAATTTTCGATGGTTAACTTGGAAGGAATTGCAGAAAAGAAAATAGACGACATAAGCAGATTCATAGTTAAATCCAGATGGTTCGACTAATAAAACACAGTGGCTCTACAAATGGTATATCAAAATGGCATCTTTAGTGCTAATTGGGTCTGAGCTGTGCAACTCAGAAAACACTTCCACCCCCACTAACAAAACCATGTTGACTCTGGCTTATTAAGCTTGACTGAGCGAAAACCAGCTTTGCCTTAAAAATAATCCCAAATAATTTTGAAATTGTTGTCATTTCCGTAAAACGTCTGTAGTTTATAAATTTGAAGTCAGTCGTTTCTATTTCCACTTTTAAAGAGGGAGTTATGCGAGCTTTGTTTTCGTTCCGGGAGGAATAGTCCAGATGAGAACAACTTATTCAAAATTTGCATTATTGGCTTTGTGAGCGAGTAGCAATTTTTGAAGGGAACGGACGGTAGGCTGGTAGGCTATCAGAATCGGTTAGTAATTGGAGACGTACAAGGTGAAGTCCAAAATAAACAAGGTTGCCGTCATAAAAATGTTTTGATGGCACCATCTTTTTAATGAGTTAGGGCGTTGGAAGTTATATCCCTCGCTGACTTCCAGTACAAAAATGAGTTTCGAACAAAGAGCTAATATCAAGTTTTGTTTTAAAATCGATAAAACGTTCACCGAAACATTTGAATTGATGGAACAAGTTTATGCTATGATGCTCTATCTCGTGCCAGATTTAATAAGTGGTTTAAACCAAAAGTGCTCAGAATTCAACATTCGAAAGACTTCATTAAAGAGGCGAGAAATGATGAGAACTTCCTTTACAACATAGTAACTGGCGATGAAATGTGGTGTTTCCAACATGAACTTGAAACTAAGCGTCCAAGTGCTGAATGGACGATCTCAGATGAGCCACCTCCCAAAAAATCGCGTTTGGTGGAGTCAAAAATCAAGTTGATGCTCATTTGGAGTTCATGCCAACGGGCCAAACCGTCAATGCAATTTTCTATCCTGGCGTTTTGAGGCGTTTGTTGTATCGCATCCATCCAATTCGCCCTGAATACCGCGAAGGAGGAAGCTGGCGCTTATTGCATGATTTTGCGTCCGTAGAGGCCATCCAAAAGGCTTGGACCGACATTCCGGTCAATGACCTGAAACACTCACAGAGTGGACTATTTTGAATAAATAAGATCGAAGTTATGAGAACAAAGCTCCTGTCGATCCTATTTTAGCTCAGTCTTGTTTATTTTGGACTTGGCATCGAAACATCGGAAACCTACCTTGTAAAGGCTAAATATTTATAATAAATTATTGGATAAGAATATTATTAAATCAGGCATGCACGCAACCTGAGAAAAATGTTTCTTGTCACACAATTTGATTTATCAAACTTAAAAAAATACTCTTGACTTACTTGTTTTAGATAACAAGGCCGGCAACTGATACAACTATCAAACCACTCTTTCCCTGGAAACATTGCTTCTCGCCGAACCATGTACAGTATCTTGACCATTTTTTCTTTCTTGTTTTGTAAAGAACTTTTTGGTAATTTCAAAAGTCTAGTGACCAGAAATGTCGAATATACTATTTAGTTGAATGCACAGAAGAACTTATCGATGTTCTTTACGGGCATCTAAAAAATGCACCCATTATTTAGTATATGTACACTAAAAGCATGAGAACATACTTGTTCGTTTCAGTATACGCTACATAAAGGTTTTTATTATTTTCAATTAACAAGAATTCGTTATGCACACTTAAGTACTTAAGCAAAGGCAATAAATTTTTCGTTTTGCTGGAATTTGGCATTTAGCATATTATTTCGCACATTCCGTCTTTCAATGCCACATAAAGAGCTGAGAGGACATTAAAATACGCGGTAAGTGTTGGCGTTTATTTGTATGTGCATTTAGTTGAATATGTGTAGGTACTTCTATACTATACATATGTATGTAACACGAGCGTAAGAAGAGCGTTAACATCTACAAAATTTTCGTCTCTCGTAAGATTGTCGCAACGCACTTTTGACGCTCATAGTATAAATATTTTCGGGCCCATAACTCTTGTTTAGTAGAGTTCCAAACATTTATCTCATCTTTAAAGCTTTTCAAATTTGAAGCTATTGTACGTTTGTACTTATATATAAAGTGCAATACATATTTAAAACATTTAACAGGAAATGAGTAGCAATGCCTCTGAATGAGTTCGAAAACTAAAGCAAAGTCAAAGAGTTTGATCTAAATACAGACATATAAAACTTGGTATTACAAGAGAGTAAGACGTGTTGGTATTTGTAAAACGTTGACCCTCAAAATTTTAAATATTATTTTTACTAAAACTTCTTTAACACATTGATTAGATAAATTTCTGAGAAAGGTTAAGAATTTGTTTCTCCGTCATCTCATAGTATTGCTAATAATTTATTTCTATATGTTCATGAATTCAATGACCTAGATGTGATTTTTAACGTCCATTTGTCATTCAATAGCCACTTAAGCTTTGTTGTATTTACTTCTTACTCTACCTTACTTTTGATATGTCGACAACGCGAAGTTCTCGGATGCTGAGAAGAGGGATCGTTAATTAAAAAGGCTCAGCTAAACACCTAACTGAGGGTACACCGAGGCTTAGATATTATGAATATCTGGTCGATTGTTGATTTTCTAGGTCTGTGCGACAGTGATAATATCTAATCAGTTCTTAACGGTGAGTTTCAGTCTTTCCTTAAATATGCTCAAAAGGTCTTTTTATGCGAAGTTTACAAAACTAATTTTATAATTCGACGCAGATTGCAGAATCACCCTTCTTGAACATTGGTGAGGTCATGCTTGAATTCCAACCGACGGGTATAAATACACGGACTGTATACACATTACCACATGCTCCGCCGCTAGTGCATCGGCTCCAGTGTCTTTGTCGGCTTTTTAACCTCGCTAACTACCCCCAAACGTATTTCTCCATAGTCAAGTAACAAAACAACAGTTCCGTCGTCAACAATTGCTCTTATTTCCTTAAATCTTCTATAAACCACCAAACTCTCTGTTAAAGTTTTCGGACTTTTTCCTATCGGTCAGCATATCAAGCTCT
Source organism: Anastrepha fraterculus (assembly GCA_037575425.1). Taxonomy (NCBI): domain Eukaryota; kingdom Metazoa; phylum Arthropoda; class Insecta; order Diptera; family Tephritidae; genus Anastrepha; species Anastrepha fraterculus. The sequence continues at coordinate 26,068 of JAYXIM010030025.1, forward strand.
TCGCATTTATGTACTATATTTTGGCTTCTCGTTTCTTATTACGAATTATATGTACCTCTTATTTTTTCAACTCCTGGTAACAATCCCACACACTTCGCGTTGCTCCTAATCGCAGCAGGTCCGCATAACAGCACCTTTTGCTTTTGCCGTAACGTTGCACTTCTCGTCATACCAATTGCCTTTTCGGACTCGCCGAAATCTGAATCCGTCTTTGACGGCGATAAGCAGAGAGTGAAAAAGGTTGCTCCATTGCTCGCGCACGCGATCTTCTTGAGCGGTTCTGTAATAGAGCAGATGTGCGAATCAAGTGCATATGTGTTTCAATTGCAGCTTTTCGATGTCTTGATAACGATCTGCGTCTATGATGGCTCTTCGGATAGTACGCGCATCTAAATCACATGAATCTGTCTTGAACCTATCGCAACAAAAAATGATAGATTACAAGATCGCGACAACCGGAAGAATAATTCTGGGTGTGACGTAACAATAAAAAAATAAGAAAGTGAACGACGTTGTAGAGGAAATTCGCTCTTGAATAATAATAAAAATTAAGAACAATATATATTATATTTATATTTGTAATTGACGGTTACGCCCTTTATTGGGTACTCGGCCGAGCTTGCCCTCTTGTTTCTGGTGTACATCTTGTTGTTGTGCCTCAAATGGAGGGACGAACAGTTTAAAACCGACTCTGAACGAATGGGTTTTTATGAAGACCTTTTCCATGGCAGAAATATACTCGGTGGTTTGCCATTGCTTGCTGAGGGGCGACGGCCAACACTGTAGTCTCGCACCAACTGATTCGGCTAAAGTGGCGGAAAACATTACAACAATAAAATAAATTTAAATATTATATTATTACACCAACAAGTTAGCTGATTCCGTTGAATATAGTGAGAGCATGACAGCGGTTTGCGGTTGTCACTATCTCTATAATATGATATTTCCAACGCGTGTTGCTACATTATCGATTTAGTTTTCGATCAGCCACATAGCTTGATGAATCTTTTTTGTGCTGGAATTTGTTACTGCAGGCTACCATGTTTCGGGCGCCGGCGATGTCGATCAGCCCCGGTTCATAGGTGGATGTTTCATCGTGTAAGCTTAATTTGGTGGTTATGGGACAAAAACTTACTTTCTTACCAACACATGAATTTATACATTTATTTCGACCTAAACTTCGTGGGTACCAAATATTTGAGAGTCCGTAATTAAGGTCGAAATATCGACAAATAAATAATAGCAACAACTTGAATTACTGTTGTAGTGTTAACCGGTCTTGAGCTTACGAAATAAGAATATGAAACCCAGATATTATATTTTATTACTTCAAATTGGCTATTCTTGCATACATATCGACATACAGCCATTGGTTTCTCAAAACCGGCACTAACACTTTTGATAAAACTTTGAAAGTTAGTGGGGGAATTTGTTCTGAAGTACATAAACTGTGGGTGTCTACTTTAGAATACAAACAAATTAAATGATAATCGAATGAAATTTGAAAGCGTCATAGCACCAAAATGTTTCGTATTTCTATTTCTCATTGTTCCAAAATGACTAGGCAGGAACCCTTATGACGTATTTTAAAGTTAAATTTAAGCAAACCTTCTTGATGGGAACGGAAATGCGTTGTTGTTCGTTGACTTGTGAGAGTGAGGATTTTACCAGCAAAACAAAGCTCAATATAACTGAAATTGCTTGCATATTCAAATAGAAAAAGAGCCGCAGGACGTTTAATTAAGAACACAAACAAAACTCTGAGAGTCCACAACGCAACGACAGTCGACCAACGACCAACGGGCAGTAGACAGACGCGCCGACGGGCTACTAGTACAACAAAGTACAACGATGTACACGAACCTACCAACAAATATGCAGGGATTCCTAAGTAGTCAACTACACATACATATGTATGTGTGTGTAGGTGCAGCATTTCAGCAAGATTGGCAAGCAGCAGCAGCAGTTGCAGTCTATTTGCTTATGTGATTGCTTGTTGTTGCAACAGTTGGTGGCAGCTACAATGGCAGATGGAAAATATTTTGTTTTAATAATTTCTCATTACATTAGTTGAGCAGGAAATGTGTCGCTGCCACATACCACATGTCATATGCAACAGCTATCAAAGCGAAAAGCAAACGCTGCAAGGCCCACTTACCACATACATACATATCTATGCCATTATTGCTATTGTTGTTGTTGAGGTTGCTGTTTTTGCTGGCATGGCGGTTTGGCTATTTGCCCGGCTTTGGTTTGTGTTGTCCAGTCTGCCACTCAATTGCCTGCCACACAGTTTCATTGCAACACTAAGAAAACAAAAACAACATCAACAGCAAGCAACAGCAACAACATTTCGGATAAAGGACAATGCGGGCAGCTTCTTAAGGAGTTAATGCCATTGTTGTTGTTGTTTTTCTTGTTAACAGTGTCATTGCCATTCAATTGAATTGTAGTAAGTTGTTGTAAGTCTGTCGCCTGGTAGGTTTGCGCTTTAACTATATTGCTTGTCCATTGACGCGGTCGCCGACAGACGTCCACCGGCAATTGGGATCTACCAACAACTAGTTTGCGGCTTTAAACTGCGCTGTTGCTCTCTTTCTGCACCGCTCTTCTTATTTGACGCTGATGATGTTGGCTGTTGCCGCTTTCCGTTGTAGCATTTAGAGTACAGTGTTGCTTCGGTCATGCCATTGCTGTTGTTGTACCTTATGCTGTCGGCTTCCATTCAATTGTGCAAAGTCAATTTACGTAATTGACAATTTTTATCAAACAAAGCGCAGCGAATGGAAAATTTAAGTTTTGTAACGATAATAACAACAACAAGATTGCATTGTGTTATATAAATTTAATAAGTGTTACTACGAAAGTGACAAGTTCACAAGGAATTTATGCTCTTAACCCTGGTTCAGACGACGATTTCTATACCTAACTTATTTCGGCGTCGCAGTAACCCCAGTGGGCATATCACAAAACACGATATCTCACATGTAAATGCAGGATTATGAAGGAAATAAATATATATACATATATATATATATAACGGCCGTATATCAATATAATAAGTGATGAGTAACTTTAATAATTTCGTGGTCGAGTATATCTCCCCTCATATATCCTGTGTAAGCCAGTAAAATATGGCATACAAATATTTTGGGCCAGCGATGGGAAACCAGCTATCCGTAGCGTGGTAGTATATATGTAGAATTTAGGCTGACAACGGATCATTTCTTTACTTCATTGCCACTTGCCTATGTGTTATAGGAGATTGGTCTCTATTAGGTTGACACATTTCGAAAACAAAAGCGCTTCATATCGTTTTATAAGTTTTTACTGCTCGCCGAATCAAAGTTTGCATTCCCTGAAGATACTGCACGTTTGAGTTACGAGACTAAGCTAAACAAAAATGCTTTTCTGTTTTTTTTCAACTTCGCACAACCCTGCCTCAACATATTCTACCTCAAATAAGCCTTAAATTATTCTCGACTACAATCGACCACCTTTTGGGTGTTGATACGGTGCGTTAAATGCTTGGAATATATACTCGTGCAGCCGAACGGATGTTGCATTGGTGGCCATTGGCTCTTGCTACAATCTTTTTGATGGAATGACATTGGACATATTATTTATCGCGATAATAAGCCAACAAGTCGTGTAAGTATCAGCCGCCATACTTATCTAAATTTAAAGTTATGAAATTCCAAAAATGAAACAATTGAGCAGCCGTGAACACATGTTTGAATCAGTATTTTTTTTCTCAAGAATCTAAAATCGGCGATGAAACTGGCTGAATACTAATCAATGGCAAATGTCTTGTTAGCCGACATGTGAATAAAAAAAAACGACGGAACTACTTTGTAACAAGACTGTTAAAACATCTTACTTATTCAATTGTGCAAGGAATAAAGTTTTGCTGTTTTAATAAAATCTTGTTATTATATAAACGGTGATCAGATTTTAGGTACTTTTTCCAACAGAGTTTTCTTACAGGTCACGCGTGGCTAGTCAAATTAAACATATGATTTTTTCAGTATTAACATTACATGAAAGACTTCCGCCTCAATAAAGTACTTGTAAACGTAGGTACAATTGTGTTATGAAAATCGACTCTCTGTGAAAAGGGTTGATCGTGCGCTCAGGCCAACTTATAACCTGCCATATTTGGGCTGAAGAAACACCTGAAGCTATGCAAGAACAGCCATTATATCCACTGAAAACAACCGTTTGGTGCGGCTTGTGGGCTCGAGGAATCATTGGCCCATATTTCATCAAAGGCGAGGCTGGCGCCAATATAACAATGAATGGCAAACGCTATCGCGCCATGATAAACGACTTTTGATGCCGGAAATTGAGCCCATGATCTCAAGAACACTTGGTTCCAATAAGCGCTACTTGCCATACAGCAGGGAAACAATTGATTTGCTGCATCGTGGTGTTAGTGAGCAGTTTATCTCTCGTCTCGGACCAGTGGATTGGTCCAACAAGATCGAGTGATATAACACCTGTGGACTTTTATTTGTGGGGGTATGTAAAGTCTAAATGCTTTATGGATTAATCAGCTTCGATCAAGGCATTTGAAGCCAACATTATAAATTTATTTACGAGATACCGACCGAAGTCCTCCAGCGTGCCATTAAAAATTGATGTTTAAGGATGGTCGAATTGAATAATTCTACCCAAAAATAATAATGATTGTCCAATCAATATGAATTTTCGTTGTTTTATTTCAATTTAAATTACGGTACCTCTAAATTGATCACCCTTCAGTCGATTTTTCTGAAAATTGGTTTACTTGTTGATTACTAATTGAGTTAAATAAGAAGTAAACTGAAACTGGAATTTTGGTAAAGAATTTTGTAACATTTGAAAGCAATTTTTGTTTTAAAAACTTTTTTTTTTTGAAAAATTTCAAGTTTTTATTAAAAATAAATGAATCGATCGACGATTGTGTGTGCCAATCTGCTTTTCTCGGGGCATATTTTATATTAGCAATTACTCAGATCAATGTTTAGTTTCAGCATAGAATTTCATGGTTGTTGTAAGATTATGATCAACAGATATTTAATAAAAAATTCCATTGATCACCTTCTTCTTCTTCTTAATTGGCGCGATAACCGCTTACGCGATTTTGGCCGAGATTAACAAAGCGCGCCAGTCGTTTCTTTCTCGTGCTAACCGGCGCCAATTGGACACACCAAGTGAAGCCAAGTCCTTCTCCACCTGATCTTTCCACCGCAGAGGAGGCCTTCCTCTTCCTCTGCTACCACCAGCTGGTACCGCATCGAATACTTTCAAAGCCGGAGCGTTTGTATCCATTCGGACGACATGACCCAGCCAACGAAGCCGCTGGATCTTTATTCGCTGCGCTATGTCTATGTCGTCGTAAAGCTCATACAGCTCATCGTTCCATCGTCTACGATATTCGCCATTGCCAACGTGCAAAGGTCCAAAAATCTTACGCAGAATCTTTCTCTCGAACACTCCAAGCGTCGCTTCATCGGATGTTGTCATCGTCCAGGCTTCTGCGCCATACGTTAGGACGGGCATGATGAGAGTCTTGTAGAGTGTTAGTTTTGTTCGTCGAGAGAGGACTTTACTACTCAATTGCCTACTTAGTCCAAAGTAGCACTTGTTGGCAAGAGAGATTCTACGTTGGATTTCAAGGCTGACATTGTTATCGGTGTTAATGCTGGTTCCTAAATACACGAAGTCTTTTACAACCTCAAAATTATAACTGTCAACAGTGACGTGGGTGCCGATACGCGAGTGCGCTGACTGTTTGTTTGAAGACAGGAGGTACTTCGTTTTGTCCTCGTTCACCACCAAACCCATCCGCTTTGCCTCTTTATCCAGTTTGGAGAAGGCAGAACTAACAGCGCGGTTGTTAAGGCCGATGATGTCAATATCATCGGCATACGCCAGCAATTGTACGCTCTTATAAAAAATTGTGCCTGAGCGATTAAGTTCTGCGGCTCGTACGATGCTCTCCAACATCAGGTTAAAGAAGTCACACGACAGTGAGTCACCCTGTCTGAAACCTCGTTTGGTATCAAACGGCTCGGAGAGGTCCTTCCCAATTCTGACGGCGCTGCTGGTGTTGAGCAACGTCATCTTACATAGCCGTATTAGTTTTGCGGGGATACCAAATTCAGACATAGCGGCATACAGGTAACTCCTTTCCGTACTGTCGAATGCAGCTTTGAAGTCGACGAAAAGATGGTGTGTGTCGATTCTCCTTTCATGGGTCTTTTCCAAGATTTGGCGTATTGTGAATATTTGGTCGATGGTAGACTTTCCAGGTCTGAAGCCACACTGATAAGGTCCAATCAGTTGGTTGACGGTGGGCTTCAGCCTTTCACACAATACGCTCGCTAGAACCTTATAGGCGATATTTAGAAGACTAATCCCGCGGTAATTGGCACAAATTGCAGGATCGCCCTTCTTGTGGATTGGGCAGAGCACACTTAAATTCCAATCGGCAGGCATGCTTTCATCCGACCATATTCTGCATAGGAGCTGATGCATGCACCTTACCAGCTCCTCGCCGCCATGTTTGAATAGCTCAGCCGGCAGTCCGTCGGCGCCCGCGGCTTTGTTGTTCTTTCGCCGTGATATTGCTATTCTCACCTCGTCATGGTCGGGTAACGGAACGATAATTCCGTCGTCAATGATTGGGGTATCGGGATCTTCACATTCTCTATGACATGCGCAGCTGTCACCGTTTAACAGGTTCGAGAAGTGTTCCCTCCATAATTTAAGATTGCTCTGTACGTCAGTCACCAGATCGCCGTCTTTGTTCTTACAGGACAACGCCCCGGTCTTAAAACCTTCTGTAAGCCGCCGAACTTTCTGGTAAAATTTTCGGGCGTTGTTCCTATTGGCCAGCATCTCAAGCTCTTCGCACTCACGTATTTCGGCCTCTCGTTTCTTCTGTCGGATAATACGTCTCTCTTCCTTTTTCAGCTCTCTGTAGCGATCCCACATGGCTCGCGTTGCGCCCGATCGCAGCGTGGCTCTATAGGCGGCATCTTTTCTTTCGGCGGCAGCATGACATTCCTCGTCGTACCAATTGTTTTTTCGGGCTCGCCGGAATCCGATTTCTTCTTCGGCGGCGGTACGTAGGGAACGAGAAATGTTGCTCCATTGCTCGCGCATGCCGGTGTGTTGGGCAGTGCTCTCCGAGAGCAGGAGTGAGAGTCGAGTGGCGAATCTTCTGGCTGTCTGTTGTGATTGCAGCTTTTCGATGTCGAACATTCTGTGCGTAGGTAGATGTACGTTTTTTGCTACACAGAGGCGTGTGCGCAGTTTGGCTGCAACAAGGTAATGATCCGAGTCGATATTGGGTCCTCGGATCGTACGTACATCTAATACACTAGAAGCGTGTCTTCCATCTATCACAACATGATCGATCTGGTTTCGCGTTTTTCGATCAGGAGACAGCCAGGTAGCTTGGTGTATCTTTTTATGCTGGAATCTGGTGCTGCAGACTACCATGTTTCGGGCCCCGGCGAAGTCGATCAGCCTCTGTCCGTTACCGGATGTTTCGTTGTGTAGGCTGCATTTTCCGACTGTGGGACCAAAAATTCCCTCCTTGCCCACCCTGGCGTTGAAGTCGCCAAGCACGATTTTTATGTCGTGGCGGGGGCAGCGCTCATAGGAACGTTCCAAGCGCTCATAGAAAGAATCCTTGGTCACATCGTCCTTCTCTTCCGTCGGGGCGTGGGCGCAAATTAGCGAGATGTTAAAAAAAAGCGCTTTGATGCGGATTGTTGCGAGACGCTCGTCCACCGGAGTGAACGACAGTACTTGGCGACGAAGTCTCTCTCCCACAACAAATCCGACACCGAATTTGCGCTCCTTTACATGGCAGCTGTAGTAGACGTCGCAAGGTCCTATGTTTTTCTTACCTTGCCCCGTCCATCGCATCTCTTGGATGGCAGTGATGTCAGCCTTTACTCTCACGAGGACATCAACCAGCCGGGCAGAGGCACCTTCCCCATTAAGGGACCGGACATTCCAGGTGCATGCCCTCAAATCGTATTCCTTATTTCGTTTGCAGGGGTCGTAATCAGTGTTGGAAGTTCTCATCTCATTGATCACCTCCTTGGGGTAATTTACTAAGCAGATGATACACGGCAGTTTTCGCTGAGTAGCACTTTTTGAATACAACTCGAAAAGTAAACTGAATCCACTATGAAACTTGACTACTGACACTACTGAGTATGCTGAGTCTCTCTTATTAATAAAAATATTTATATAAAATATAATTAAAATATTGGGTATTTCTCAAGAATTAAAAAAAAATATATAAATTTTTTTTTGGAAAATATAATTTTTTTACCAAACATTTTTTTAAAAGGGAATATTTCGTGCCAAAAAATAAAATTAAATTAATTAAAATAAATAAAAGAAAACTTAATAGATAATAAAAAAAAATTTTAATGAAAAATATAAAATAAAATTATATAAATTCTAAAAAGAACCAAAGATATTTGCACTTTAAAAAACTGTAAGCCAAAATTTTGAAGATGGATTAAATCTGAAAATGTTTATACTTATTTCAATAATTTGAGTTTACTTCTTATTATACTCAAATCGACAAAAAAAAAATAATTTTTCAGAAAATTTTAAAACCACTGAAAACAATGCAAGCATATTTTAAAGCGCAACAGATTCAGCAATACGACAAGATGTGTGCATTTTTGCTTATTTCTTAAAATTTCTCTTTGGCCAAAAACGCTACAACGAGTCTAAATTTGTAGCTTATCAAAGTCAAAATATTAAAAACATGCCGATGAACTCACCACTTTGCAAGCAGAATAAACATTTTTTAATTGTCAAAAGGGTGAACTTTGTAATTTGGATTAGTATCAACGTTCCTACAATAAGATTTTACTCTAAATCTTTTCTACAATTTAATTTGCAAAAAATTAATAACCTTAATTCATAACACAGAATTTTCGCAAAGCGCGCCACAACATTTAGTGTCTAATAATATACTTACATACATACAAACCGCTTTACATCTGTTGTCTTATATGAACTCATTTCAATTATAGTATGCCTACTTATGTCTTGTTACTCAAGGATGTATATATTTTATAAGATAATACAGAATAATAGAATAATAGAACATGTCCCACTGCTGCCCTCAACGTCATTCTGCACTTACTTCCTGTGGATCTTCAAGTTAAATTCATTGCTGCTCAGAGCGCTATTAGATTGAAGGAGATTGGCCTCTGGAGGCAACTTCCTGTAGGACATAGTAGCATCTTGAAACAGATCTCCCCTTCATTCTCTGTACTTCGTACTGATTCCTCCATACGCAAACTGGGTTTTGAGGGTTGTGCTAGGTCTATATTTCCCAGCAGGCAAGAATGGAAAGAGAGTTTTGAATAAACTACAATTTTTTTTAAGAAATTTTTGTAATTTCTCTTTATTATGATAATATCTTTATTATGATAATTTTGTTACGTATGTAACAAAAAATCGGCCAAATGGCCGCCGCGGCCTCGGCAGCACACCTCCATCCGATGGTCAAAATTTTCGTTGACGCTAAGGCACAATTGAGGTTCTATGCCGTTAATGTGCCGAATTATCTCCTCCTTTAGCTCGTGAATTGTTGCTGGCTTATCGATGTACACCTTTTCTTTCAAATAACCCCAAGAAAGAAGTCCAACGGTGTCAAATCACATGATCTTGGCGGCCAATTGACATCGCTGCGACGTCAAATTGTTCGGCCATCAAATATTTTGCGCAAAGGAGCCATTGTTTCGTTTGCTGTGTGAAAAGTGGCACCGTCCTGTTGAAACCACTTATCGTCCACATATCCAATTCGGGCCATAAGAAGTTCGTTATCATCTCACGCTAGCGAACACTATTCACAGTAACTGCCTGACCGGCCTCATTTTGGAAAACATACGGCCCAATGATGCCGCCGGCCCATAAACCGCACCAAACAGTAACTCTTTGTGGGGGCATTGGTTTTTGGGCAATCACTCTTGGATTATCATTCGCCCATATACGGCAATTCTGCTTATTGACGAATTCACTGAGGTGAAAATGTGCCTCATCACTGAAGATGATTTTCTTCACGAAGTGCGCAATTTGCATTTTGATTTGAACGCCCATTTTCATAATAAACTTAAATAACTTTAACGCATTGCTCGATTGTATATATTTCCATGGTTCAAATTGAGTTAGTCTGAAATTGAAAAATATCCAATGAAATGCAGAAAAAACTTGCCGTTAAGGTGTGGTTTACATTTAACATCGGCCCTTAAAATTTCACCACCCTTTAGGTACTTCTGTTTTCACTGACGGATCCAAGATGAAGTCTGGGTGGGAGCGGAGGTTTTCTCTAAATCAGCCAATATTTCAGTCTCTTTTAAACTGCTGGAAACGAGCAGCGTTTTTCAAGCAGAGGTTTTCGCGATCCTGCAATCAAGCAAAATGCTTTGGCATCGCTGTTGGGAGGGAGACATTAATATTTTTCCCGATAGTCAAGCTGCGATCAAGGCTCTGTCGCCGTATTGCAGCTTTCTTCTGGTTAACTCCTGTAAGGTGGAGCTCAAAGGTCTCGAACGAGCAGGAAACATTTCCCTAATCTTGGATCCTGGGCACAGGAAAACAGAGGGAAATGAAATTTCCGATGAGCTGGTCCCCTTCTCAGTCATCGATGTCCAGGGGGATGTCTGTCGTTAAAGAGAAACTGCACAATTTCTTTCTAAAAATAGCGCAAGACAGATAGATGTCTGTCCCATCGTGTGCTATTTCAAAAAACAGGTGATGGGAATTCCCGCCATTCAATTTCCAAACTCATTGCGGTGTTCACTGGTCACTGGGTGATCGGTACCCATGCGCAGAAGCTTGGAGTTCCGTACAACTCCTATGGCAGAAGCTGTGGGAATCCTGCACAGAAATAAACTGTTGAGCACTTTCTTTGCAAATGTCCGGCTCTGGCGGCTAGGCGCTTGAGATTCCTTCGCGTTCTCTTTGGGGATGACTTGAAGAAATTGCCCAACCTAGATCCCTTTTCTCTCCTCCACTACATAAACAGACCGGGGTGGCTGTACATAGTTTTCTCTTCCCTAAATTTTTGCGAAGGTAGTGGACCACATTATGGTGTCAAAACGGCACGTAAGTGCTACTTGAAGTGTACCTGTGGTACTCTTGCCATCTAACCGACCTACCTACAGAATAACAAATAAATATATTTCGGTATAGCGGGATTCAATTACGGTATTTAGGAATCACGGAACTGCCATCGCTAGTTCAATTACCTATATATACATTAACGAATATACTAATAAAAAACATAGTATTATTTAAAATCTATAACTTATTTTTTCTTTGTTATTTACTTATACGCACACTCTCGCTTTTGAAGCGCCAATGAAATCTATATCTTGGGCATATAATACGCATTTAAACCTTAATAGCAGCTCAGAATCTTTCGGTTAGCCAAAGCTAACTATTGAACGCTGATAACGATCTAGGCAACAACGACTTTCGCTATTCAGCCAACCCATTTTGAGTTGAATTAGATTTTTCTGCTCGCAGTGCCGCTTATCGCCAAATGAAGCAGCAAACAATATAAGCAAAATGTTCAGATGGCCAACCACCGACGACCACCGGCCTGCCATTTGCCTGATGCGTTGATGTGCTGAACTACATTGCAGCAACTACAAGCTTCATATTTCGTTTGCTCCCTTTACTGGTAGTTTTCTAGTCTGACAGTTAAATCAGCTTTGATACTTAAATTATTGCTATTAATGAATTTGTGTGCGCTTCCATTGTGGTGATTTCTTTCGCGCACAAATTGCCAACCATCAGCGGTATCTTGATAGCTTGCCACTTGTGAGACACGAGTCAAATGTCAAGAAGTGTCAATGCACTGGAGTGCCTCTAAATTCGTTCACTTTGTCAGCACCGTCAGCAACACCTTTTATTTTCTATCTCCCAGCTATTTGATTAAATTTCTTAAAATTCTTGTATTTGAAGGCCTTCAACTCATCCGCATTGCTTTGTCGCGCCTTCGGCTCACTTTATAGCCGCCGTCTCACGTAGGCAGAATTTATGTAGTTACGACGTTATTGCTAACAATTCCTTGGAGGCGTTGGTGTCAATAAAATTTGACTGCCATTGACGCCTGGTTATCACGTCGTGCAGAATCAACTTATTGAGAAATTAGTATTGGCAATTGTTATGATTATTAGCAGTCATTTTTATTTTGTTTATTGAACGGTGAAAAATCGTGACTTCCTTGAAATTGAAAATTGGGAAAAATTCAGTCAAAGTTTATGAGTTACTTTATGCCCTAAGCAGCTTTTTGTGGCTAAATTTGTGGCTAGATTTTAATTCATGTTGAATGCAAAGAACTTATCAAATGCGAATATTGTTTCTGGATAAAATATTTTTCCGCTGCTGCGATAATCCTAAAAGAAGTTGAGTCGAATAAATACTTTTTTGGCAAATTAATTTATGGCTGCGTGTAATTGTGATAATTGGTAGAATATATAATTTGTAGTGACAGTCAAGCTGCGCTTTGCTAACCCATGCAGCTCTTCGAAATTAGTCGGTGAATGTAAGACAACTAAACAGTGTTGCAAAACACAACGAAATTAGTCTTATTTGGGTGCCTGGACATTATGGTATTACAGGGAATAAGTTAGTTGATAAACTAGCTAATGAAGGCTCTGCAAGTATGCCACTAGGCCCTGAACCCTCTCTAGGTGTCAATTCTGCACCGATTCAACTATGGATTGACAACTTCATGAGGTCTACCCATAGAGAATATTGGTCTGGGTTGAAATCGTGCAGATCAGCCAAGTGCTTTATGAAACAACCAGCAGAAAAATTGGATCACCCACAAATCGAATCTAATTTAATCTAGTAGAATATATCGTCCAAGTTATGCCAGAAGCATGAATGTGCAAAAATTAAAATGCTGGGAAATCAAGTTTGAAAGTTTTTTCTGATTCTTCTTCTTGATTGGAGCGATAATCGCTTACGCGATTTTGGCCGAATTTCACAAAGCGCTCCAGTAGTTTCTTCTTCGTGCTAACAGGCGTTAGTTGAACACACCAAGTGAATCGAAGTGCTTCTCCACCTGCTCTTTCTAGCGCAGAGGAGACCTTTCTCTTCTTCATTCAGAGCCCGAGAGTTTTTCATACCGCTCGCGCAGCTCATGCACGAAAGCATTTTACCAAGAGTAAACGAGAAAAAAGAAAATCAGTAATGGATTTCGAACGTTATAGTGTAATTGCATTATATTTACCTGGAAAATCACAACAAGCGATTGCTCCTGAGCTTGAGCACTTTAAAGTAAATAAAGCTTTCATATTGGCAGTACCCGCCACAGGTAATGGCCGCTGTAACCGCAGATGGACGCTCTCCAATCATTTTTATTGAACTTGGAGCCAAGGTAAATGCGAAATATTATCGGGAAAGTATTCTGGAGGTGCCTTTGAAGCCGTGGGCAGACAAACATTTCAGTGGCAGACCATGGGCGTTTCAACAGGACTCGGCACCGTCTCACAAAGCTCGAGTGAACCAAGAATGGCTAGAAAACAACGTTCCGAAATTTATAACGTCCACACAATGGCTCTCAAATTCATCAGACGCGAATCCGATGGATAATGCTCTTTGAGCCATTTTGGAGAACAAAGTCCGAATTGAAAGATTCACCACTCTCGAGGCGCTGAAAAAAGCCATTGTGCGCGAGTAAGCCAAAATACCTGCAAGTCACATTCGGGCAGCTTGCGATTCGTTTCTGGACCGTGTCAAGGCCATAGTCAAAACAAAAGGTGGTAATATCGAGCAAAAGTACATTGATTCTTAATTTTGTATTATTTTCATACATTTTTTACTTTGAATTGAATAAAAGTAGTTTCCAAACTAAATCTACGGCGCTTTTAATTGGTTACCCTCGAGTACCGGACCCTGTACTCGTCTGTTTCGTTATTACGGCAGCTTTTTCTAATACTTATATATATCTCTTCAAAACGCCGCGTATGCGCATACGCCAAACCCGACTTTTGCTTCGCAATGTTTTTTTTTCATTTTATGCATGTTCGACATATTTTTTATGGAAGAAAACACCCAATATTGTCAGTAAAAAAATATTGCCAAAAATCAATGCGAAACCTTGTTACACAAAAATTCAATGAGTTATAAAATTGCGTACCTGGGTTTTATCTAAAGACTGAGTAAAAAGTTTGAAATTTTCATGAAAATTTACTGAATTTTTATGTATGTATTTTGTACAATTTTTGAAGTTTGCGTTATATACAATAGTTTTTTATTTTAACTGAACTTAAAAATACTTGTAGGTAAATAAAAAGTCCCAACTTGTCAATATATAGCGAACACTTTCTTTTCTGTTGTTTTTTACATGAGCTCTTAGCAGCGCCAAATATAATTTTCAAATCACGCTATCTTGCAAACTGGAGCCATTATGACAAAACGGAGGACCCATTGAATTTTTTGTAGAACCCAACTATTTCAGATCAACTATCCAAAACTTTGCCTAACAAAAAGTTGAACATCCGAGTGCAGCAGTATTAGTGCTTAAGAAACGAAAATGGGTGAAGTCAGCAAGCAAAAATTATCGAAAGAAACGAATCAGAAAACGTTTGAACTCCGTGCATAGTGAGACTATTTTCCTCCTTTATAATTTTTGATCGCTTCGAAATTAGTTCATTTTGCTTAAAGTCTGCACAATTTGAGATTATCATTTTATCTTTTTTCAGGGAGTGCTGCAAACTTACTTACACGCTTATACATATATACATGTATATACGGATATAAATACACATACATACGCATGTCGCCTGCTTTATGTTGTTCTCTCATGACGTTCATAAATCATGACCCATTAAGTGCAGCTACTGCACTCATTTTACCTTCCTCCATTGTGTACTGTAGTGCATTGTTTTGAGAGTGAGGAGCCCTTTTTTCTACACATACTTAAGCATGTATGTGTGTATATATGTTTGCATGTACCTACATATAAGCATATTTTCTTCATTTGATGCCCGATTTTGCTCGCATTGCTGCATTATTTATGACTTCAAAAGTTTGCGCACGCACACTGACACACACATACACACACGCATTTAAATCTTTTTTATGAAGGATGTATTGTTTAAAAGCATACCTAATATGCCCAAATCAATATGAAACGGTTTCTTTATTATACTTTGCTGATTTTTTGCTAACGCCGGTCACGGTGGCCGAGCGCGTTTGTGCGTGTCTACCGATCGGTTGGCTTCTGGCTCGATGCCCACTGTGTACATGAAACATGAAATGATAGAAAAAATTTACTTTAAATAGCGGTTAAACCTCGACAGGCAATGGCAAACCTCCGAGGGCATCTCTGCCATGAAGAAGCTGCTTATAAAAACCAACCTGCTGCCAAAATTGGAGCAGAAGCTCGGCCAAACACCTAGCATATATTTTATGCGCCCCTTATATATACCTATATTTATTTTAGCTATATATGTATGCTTGTGTGCACCTTGAAGTTTAAGCCGCATTTGCGCTATGCTTTTGACCACCACTTTGCCGCAATCCGCTTCATTTTTTGGTTTATCAACTGGGATTATCGATAAATCGCACAACGAAACGTAGCGCGCGCGAGTCAGCTTCGGACAGCAGCAAAGGTAGCGGCGGCGCGCGGCTTAAACGAGCACACTCGTAGGTACGTCAGCCCGTCTGTCTGTTACGTGGTCAGTATGTGCAGATATGTGGCATTATAAATGAAATTTATATGCGAAATAAGAATATAAATAATAAAAAATCCAGCGTGCAGACGGTCAGAAATGTTGCGGCAATAATAAATTATATTTCAGCTGCGTGGTATATATTGTATGTATGCACATATATGTGTGTGTGTGTATGTATGTCGAAGTGTGCTACATTGTCAGCGACGACCGCGTTCCGCATATCGTAGCGAGCCGCATTGCGTCGTGCGTTGTGACAGATAGACAGGCGGACGAGCGTTGTGACCGCGCCGCTACTATTTCTTTAATATTTTTCACGGTTTTTTATGCTTCTTGTTTTTGTTGTATGAAATAATTGAAAATCGTACATAAATTGTATTTCGGTTGCAAATTTAATTTCTCTGTGCGAACGTTGGTGGTTGTGTGACTGTTGGCCATGGAAGGCGTACGCGTACGCGTGGGGTGGCGTTGGCTTAGGTCTGGCTAGAACGTGTCGCGCAATGCGGTAGCTGTAAAACGCTGTTCGTGCGGTGGCAATCGCTGTTCGATAAAGTGGTTGCGGCTTGTTGATGTGGTCACAGTGATGCTGATACGTTCACCATTGATGCGGTTAACGCGGCTGTTCCAGCAATGCCTCATCCCTGCTTGCTGCTTACTGCTGATAATGATGATGTACTCGTTCGGTTATTGCTGTTACTGCTGCTGTTGCCGATTGCTGATTGCTGATTGCTGTCGCTCTGGTTTGCCTTTAATCGCTTGTGAGCTTTAGCCGCGCAGTAGCTGCTGTGGCATGACACGTAGATTTTGCGCTTATAAGGCTTTTAAGACACACCGTCTTCTGCCTTTCTGATGCTGTCATTATCCGCTTGTCAATGGGAATTGCCATGATTAACATTTGATTTTGGAAAGCGTTCTCGAATCACTGAATTTGATCGTCTAAAGTTAGTAAGTTTACTTGGGGCTTTGCTCTTTGTGTGACTACCGACTGCCAGTTCGAATATTGTAAGTAGAATTTAAAATTTTTCAAAATGAAACTTCAAAAATTATAGAGGAACTCTGTTCTGTTCATCAAAACTAGCTGCTTTACGGACATGGTGTAGAAGTAATTTTTTCTCTTGTAGGATAAAATCATAGTACACTCATTGTGGCTACAATCTTCTCAGGGAATTTCGCTTCAAATCAAATTCGGTGCTCCTGTACTTTTATTTGGACGTATTTAAGTATTTAAGTATTGCTGTTTTGACTTTTTGCTTGTGCGTTGTGCGCAGGTATGATTTTATTTTGAATAAAAAATATATAAGATCGGTCATAGTCAGATTTTGTGGCCAGACGCTATCGTGTGGGTCAAACTGATATGACGAACCAACATACATATAAGATTGGATCTTGCAAGTACGGCTTGACGGTTCTACATAAGATGAACTGTGGTGTGGCAGCTGGCTTCTATTCGGATCCGCTCAAATTATCCAAATCAATTCGACTTCCTGACTATGCCAGCGTGTTCCAGGCAGAAAAATTAGCAATCAGGGAAGATAAACTAAACCCTAAAACATTACAAAGAAATTGGTGAAAGAGTAGCTATTTTTTCAGACAGTCAAGCAGCTAACAAGACCTCAGACCCCAACTCCATTTCATCCAAACTAGTTTCACAACGTAGAGAGGAACTAGAACTGCTTGGTCATTGGCTCCAAACTCTGATAAGGGTTCACGGTCACAGGAATATAGGGGTAACGAGAAAGCAGACGAGCTAGCAAGAAAAGGTACGACACTAGACATAGCAAAGGCGGTGGCGCTTGCACCCCACTCAACAAACATCCATTGGGTCACACTACTATGCTTTAGCCGAAAAAAGATGGAACTACATGTACTACAACAAGAAAAACATGACCGTCGTACAAAAACCGGAAGACGAATTACGTGTCTCATGCTCTCGCTCAAACAGTTCACGTATTACCGCAAACCTTACAGGTCACTGGAAGGTAGGGGAACATGCAGCCAGACTCAACCTTCTTTTCAATCCCATCTGCAGAAACTGTCAGGCGGAGGGGATGAAAGAAAGTCTTATTTATGCGAATGTCGAGGTTTAGCTAGAGCAAGACTTCGCTTTTTCGGTAAACCTTTCCTACAGCAAATTAATGAAATCTCATGCATAGAGATAAAAGATTTGCTTATATTTGTATCTCACGAAATGGATCTGACTTAAAAAAAAAAACAATAAAAAAACAGACATCATACGAAAACAGTGGTAATAAAACGGCGCTAGTCGCTTATTAAGATTATTTAAGTGCAAATGTACAAGGTACAACTACCTCAACAACAACAACGGTGGCGGGAGGCAATGGAATCATTTTCAGATAATGTTTTTTTCATTACTATTTTTGTGTTTTCGATATACCTAAGATTGGTTTTGTATGTAATTTGTTGGGGTAACTCGATGATACTGGAGTCCAAAAGTGCAGATCACATTATGGTTCTGAAAAAAGTCGGGGTAGAAATCTATAAAGATGTGTTTTTTGGGTGATTTTCAATCTATACACATAAATATATACAAATTAACAAAAATGTAAAAAAAAACAAAAAATTTGGAAGAAACTGGGGATAGCCGATAAGATGGTGTTGATACGCTTTAGCAAGAATTGATCGTGCTTGCCGTAGTCATAAAGAAGGGTCCCGCTTAAAAAGTTGGACGATCATCTTATCCTCATGGGGAACTTGCCCTTATCTATGCCAAAATCAGTGGGAACTGTACAAAAATTTTAGATGATCCCTAATTTCCACCGTGCTGAGATTTTCATACTCATAGAAAAATTGTTTCCCTAAAATAGTGAATCTACGTCTAGATACAGCAGGGCAGTGATACAAAAAGTGCGAGATCATCTCTTCCTCTTCTTAATTTAGACCGCTGCTGTGGAAGTCATGTGTTTGCACGCCCCATTGTAATGGAAATCAGTATGCTAAGACGATGCTTATTTTGCCTTAGCAGAGATTCTGTACGTATAGCATTGAGAGTCGGCCACAATTGTGGTGTCGTTTATTACGCCATATTTTTTATAAGCTGCTCTTACAATTTTCTCAGAAATAAGCAGCTTACATGCCAATAGGGGTAAGTCTATGTCATTGCCTGTGCACTAGGCCGGGTCGATTTGTGGGGAGGCATTGGCCCTACAGCTCCCCTCAATGTCGCAAAGACTAGAAACTTATGTTTTTGGGTGAAATGACTCTGCCACCTCGTTAAAAGATGTGCATCATTTCATGGCTATGTTGGAGGTTGTCGACTGCTTTGTAAGGGATTTCATCGTCGGCATCCAGGTATCACATCACGCTGTACCGTAGCATTATTATTAGCAGTGCAGCCTGAACCTGAAAGGATATCCCCATTTGTTCGGAATATCCACAACGCTATCGTTGGTGTGAAAAAAAACGAAGGCACGTTTGCATGTTTTGGTCGATAATATTTTACATTGTTTGGAGTATAATGCTTAACCAATTTTTTTTTAATTTTTTTATCTTATGTTTTTATGAACCCCAAAACCCTCTTGAATACGTGCGCGGTCGATGCCAAACGCCACAGTTGTCGTATATTTATGCAAGTATTCGGTTATTAAATTACTTATATATATTTTCTATTGAAATTAATTTGTCAAGTGGCATTTAGCAACATGTTAAGCTTTATCGCTAGACTGTTTTCTGTAAGATTATACGACGTGACTGATCTATAGAAATAAGCCCATCTTCTATTGTAGGTATGGCCATCAGAATCTAGTGTATGACTAAAACTGCTCCAAATTTTTTTTGAAAGTTTTAAGCTACCGACTATCCATATAGTCGATTTTATTTTTCATTATTAATATTGTAAAACTTGGCGCTCTCTGACAGAGTTAAGTACCTAGGACTTGCCCTTGACAGAGGGTTAACGTGGAAGCCTAACATTGAGGAGAGAATTAGGAAGGCAACAGTCGCCTTGTATGGTTGTAGGGGCGCTATCGGCAAAAGATGGGGCCTTTCGCCTAAAGTTACTTTTTGGCTTTATAACACAATTATAAAGCGCTTCGGACCACACCTGGTCTAGCACTCAACGCTATGATGAATGTGGCACCCGTGAACATTGCAAGAAAAACTGCTGCTGCACACGCCTCAATCAGGGCAATAAGCTAGACTTAAGCTACGGAAACTCTAACGTTCTTAACAACTTTGAGTTCATCTCCATGGTGCTCCATGGCCCCTATTAAGCAGTTACGGCCTTGGGCTCGTTGCTTGTGCGTTCGAAATTAGTCGGGGAATGCCTAACTTCCTTCTCGACTACATCGATATTAGGCTTATTTGGGTTCCCGATCACAGCGGCATAGAGGGAAACTGCTGAGACGGTTTCATCACAATATGAGAGGATTGGAGTTCCCTTAAGAATTTGTGGCCTGCTACTGGAAAGATGGGCCTCGCGTCAACTCAACGAGCGCTTGGTTAGTGCACAAACGTGCAAAGTCGCGAGATCCTTCTGGCCCCGAGTAGATGGGGGCGCTCGAGAGAATTTCTAAGGCTAAAAAAGCCACAGCTATCGAATTTGGTTGGTAGCCTCACCGAGCACTATCCGTTAGATGTCCTGCGGTGAGGCTTGGGATTGCTCAAGCCTTTTCTGTAGAAGCTGTCTGGAGGACGAAGTGGGATCATCTCAGCACCTTCTTCTCAGCTGCCCTGCTCTCGTCGGGCCTAGTTTCATCATCTGGGCTCTCAATTTTTCGTTACACCAGCGGATGTTGCGGGTTTAAATATCACACATCTGGTGAAATTCATCAAGTGGGCCCCTCGCAAAGGCAGCCATTTAACATAACCTAACCTATTGTAGAACTATCTATTGAGTAGAGTAATGCCTCTTAAATAAACACCCTTTGCGTGTCTGCTTTTCATATTTTTATGCATAATTGCACGTATGTCATTAACAGAAACTCTCATCCAAGTAAATATTTAATTGATGCGTTTCTGTCCTGTATCATGTGTGTGTGTGTGTTTTATTTTTTTCTCTCGTTTTGCTGCAGCTATTGCTGCCTCTATTAACAATTGTTATTTGCATGTAAATGTAACTTAAGTGTGTTGCAAGTGCATTGAAAAATGTGCATATCAGTTATTGTTGTTGCTGCTGTGCGAAATGCGTGCTTGTGCATGTGGTTGTCTTTGCATGCGTTACGCACGCATCAACATCAACAACAATAAGATCAGCGGCAACATCATCATTGGCAGGAAAAGCTTGACACGGTGCAGTGAAAGGGCAAGGGAAAAAGTTGAGGCGAGAGGCGGACGGAAGGTCAGGCATCCAACACAACAATTCAATTAAAGTAATTTTTGCTTGACCACCTCCGGGACCAGCCAACCGCTACGATGACTGTCTGACTTACGTAGTGACAGCACCGCGTGGCTAGCTGAGAATGAATGAGCGCATGCATATTGATGTGTCACGCATGAATAATGTGTGTGTGTGTGCACGTGAGTAACTGCATCATGATTGGCAAGGTGGTTAGTTTGGCCGGCTGGCTGGTTGAATTGATCAATTATGCTGCAATCTCAAGTAAAAATATGAAAATAATCACACAAACAAACACACTTTAAAACAAGCCAGTGCATGTGTGTATTTATGTGCGAGCGCAATTTGTGCTGTGTTGGCATATTGTTTGTTTGCTTGGGCGCCCCAAAAAGCTGCAAAATATTTTAATTACTTACAAGTGGTTTCATTAATAAATAATTGGTCTTATCTTGCCATTGACACATGCATTCGTCCAGCAACAAGAACAATAATACTTGCATATGGATACGAGTATGAGCGCATTTATTGGCACACAACCGCACTTTCAAGTGTTTCAAGTGCCACTTCACTTTCAGCTACGGCTTCGGCTTTGGCGTCGGTTGTTGTGGTCAAGTGTCTAGGAGATTCGGCGATATGAGCCCAACAGTGAGTCGTGCAATATGAGGATATTATTGGTTAGAGTATTTCTACCACTTTTTACACATATACAAGGTGAAGTCCAAAATAAACAAGGCTGTCGTCATAAAAATATTTTTGATTTCGCCATATTTTTAGTGAGTTAGTGCGTTGGAAGTTACATCCCCAGCTGACTTCCAGTGAAAACTTGGTAGCATTCGGTTCAGTGGAAGTGAAGTTATTGCGTCTAAAGTGTCAGTATGTTTGTGTCCTCGGTACAAAAATGAGTTTCGAACAAAGAGCTAATATCAAATTTTGTTTTAAAATCGGTAAAACGTTTACCGAAACATTTGAATTGATGAAAAAAGTGTATGGCGATGATTGCCTATCTCGTGTCAGAGTTCATGAGTTGTTTACATGTTTCAGAGATGGTTTTGAGGACATAATTGACAATGAACAAACGCCATAGGGCCGCCAAAATCAGAAATCACCGAAAACTCCACTGAAATTGTTTGTAAATTTATCAAAAATTAACCATTGAAATGCATGGAATCGTAGTTCAATATCTCCAAAACATCGATTTATCGCATTTTAACTGATTACTTGGGCTTATGTTTCATTCCACACAAGTTAACTGAGGACCAAAAATTGCTTAGAATTCAACATCAACAAGACCTCATTAAAGAGGCGAAAAAAGACGAGAACTTCAGTTACAACATTGTAACTGGTGATGAAATGTGGTGTTGCCAACATGAACCTAAAACCAAGAGTCAAAGTGCCGAATGAAAGGCCCCAGATGAGCCACCACCCAAACAATGGCATTTGGAGAAGTCAAAAATCAAGTCGATGCACATTTGTTTTTACTATTCCAAGGGATTTGCCCACAGAGAGTTCGTACCCACAGGCCAAACCCTCAGTGCAATTTTATAGCGTGACTGATTTTTTTACTATAATTCGCATTTTAACCATGAATCGTAACCGTATTCGCCTGATATGGGTCTCTATCACTTCTACCTATTCGGAAAATTGCATTTGGTCATAAAAGGAAAACGTTTTGCATCCGTACAGACCATCCAAAAGACTTGTACCGACATCCTGAAGGACATTCCGGTGAATGACCTGAAACACTCTTTTCAAAAGCTTTCCGATCGCGCAAAACACTGTATCGAGACCAGAGTGGACTATTTTGAATAAATAAGATCGAATTTATCAGAACAAAGCTCCTGTCGCTTTTATTTTAGCTCAGCCTTGTTTATTTTGGACTTCACCTCATAGAAGTACATTTGTAAAAATAAAAATAAATAATTGGCGCGTACACTTCTGTTAGGTGTTTGGCCGAGCTCCTCCTCCTATTTGTGGTGTGCGTGTTGATGTTGCTCCACAAATGGACCGACCTACAGTTTCAAGCCGACTCCGAACGGCAGATATTTTTATGAGGAGCTTTTTCATGGCAGAAATACACTCGGAGGTTTGCCATTGCCTGCCGAGGGGCGACCGCTATTAGAAAAATGTTTTTTATTAATTTTGCTTTCACCGAAATTCGAACCAACGACCTCTCTGTGAATTCCGAATGGTAATCACGCACCTACCCATTCGGCTACGGTGGCCGCCAGTGAAGTACATTTGTGCTCACATAATTAAGTCACATTACCTTTTTGCAATACTCGCAATTTTTTTTTTTAATTATGTTCATTATATAACAAAAGCTCTACAAATCTACAAGTTAAAGTTTCAGACTTTGTAGAAAATTCACATAAATGTAAAAAAATTTAAAAATTATCATCAACATTTTTAAGTTTTTAATCTGAATCTTTGGAAAACTTTTGGGTACGTAGTTTTATATAGAACTTATTTTTTATTTAATTTTAGTATAATAAAGTGAAAGCCTAAAGTCGCTTAAAAATCGTGTTGAGCGTTGGCAATTTTTTTTAAATAAGATGTTGAGAATTTTCTTCTGATTTTCTTGGTTATCGAATCACTCTATTGCTTCATCGCAGCGATCTATTTTTGGTGACTTTGTATTGGTGATTTGTGATGTCTGTCCTCCTTTTTCGCAATTATTCGCTTCAATCGCTATTATATTGGCAGCCTTGTAATGGCTTCATGGCACCACTTTTTAGTGCAGCTTTTCATGTGTACCTTTCGTTTGCCTACTGCTTCATTAGCTGCTTCACTTATAATAGATGACAATTTTTTTCAGGATGTTTCTATGTCGTCCAAAGCTTTTGTGTTATTTATTTCAGTGATATTGATGAGTCTACTTTGATAAAGTTTTAATATAGAAATTTGTTTAAATGGTTTGATGTTGATCTTCTCTGTTGCATTCAGGGTCTTTCGCGCAAATATTATAGGATTTTAGCAGAATTAAATTAATGTTATTGTTTGGATTTCTCGTTTTTAAGAGACAATAATTTTAAGTAACAAAGTTTAGTCTTCTTAGTCAGTAAGAATCTTTGTAATAGTTGGCTAATAAACAAATAAGTAAATAAATAAATAAATGTGTACGAGCGCATAGATGGGCAACTTCCCTGCCATGCAGATACTGCCAGTTGGCTATTTATTATTTAGTCATGCCTACAAATACATACATATGTTCGCTATTCACATACCTACACACAAATAAGCACTTTGGCATGGAAATTTTGGTAATTCATACACACCTTTATGTGCTACGTAGTACATGTAATTGAGTGAGTATGCGTATAAACAAGTATATGTACACATGTATGTACATATGCATGCGTACGAGTATTTGATTGAGTACTAACCGGATAAATACCTGTAAGCGGCAGCGTCTTATTAAAACTGCAACCGACCATTAAACTATGCAGCACAAGGACAATCCTGTAACAAAGTCCCATTGTATGCCTACGAGTGTGTAGGTATATGCGTGTCTATGAATGCAAGTGATTGTCTTCTATGTTATTATGCACAAATTGGGCACTTGTTCAAATGTTGATAGGCATTATCGCACTGCCATTGTTGGTTGGTGAATTTTTGAGTGAATGAGTGGCAAATAATGAAATGGACATGTTCAATGATGCATTCAAATGTCATGTATGCCGGTAGGCGAACTTGAGAGGAGCTCAGTTAATTACATGCGTGCATATGTGCGCTCATTTATGCTCATAAACATGGAAATGTTTGCAATGTGTACTTTGCGGAATATTAACTCACAATCCCTGAAGGGCTACCGAACTGCAGCGCTTCAAGTGAATTTGGAATGATGACTAGTTTGCTTATCTTCTGTTTGTTTACGCAAGTATGTAACTTGTGAATTTCATACGGAGTAGTCATTTAAAGAGGAAGTCGTTCCACGGTTCATTTCTTCTTGATTAATTTCGAAGTATTGTTAAGGGGGGAGCCTTCTTTAGAGGCTTCAAAAAATCGATTTTTTCGTGGATTTTTTTGGGAAGGAAAGAAATATTCGATTGAAACGAAACTTTCAGGTGTTATTGTTATATATTCCAGCAGTTTTCTTAAATTTTTTCATTAATATATATGTCATATTATGCCTGGTACAGGCATTTTGCCGAGGCGCCTCGAGTGAGCATGTGTCTTGCGGCGGGAAAGATGCAGGTCGCAATTTTCATCTGAAACCAAAAACCCCAAATATTTTTTATTTTAGTATAGTATAGCTTCTAGTTAAACCAAGAAAATGAAACAAAACGTGAGAAATTCAACAATTTTTTGCGAATTAAAAAAAAAATTCATTTTTGTGGAAAAACAAATTCACTTTAGATTGTTTAAAAAGTGGGTTAGTCATAACTTTCTTAAGGTTTTTTAGGTTCAACTAGAAAATAATTTAATTCCGAATACAATCAATGTTATCTCGTTTCGATAGGACGTTTAACTTTTTCCCTATCTTTCCCGCCAACTAGGGAAAAATCGTAAAAATAAAAAACCGAGAAATCGCGCGTCAAAGTTTTTGTATATAAAAAGTCCGCTCGTATACCTGCTCAACGCTTGCTCACAATTTCTTCTGTAACATCGAAAATATTTTGAATTTGCTTCTAAAATTTTGAAGCCATATTCTTAGATAGTTTGGGAAGACATTTATGTATGTAAAAAAAAAAATTGATTTTTTGAAGCCTCTAAAGCAGGCTCCCGCCTCAAATTCTATAAAAGGAATGAAAAAAAAAAACATAATTATAGAATACTTTTCCTTAATATGAGTAGCATTTATTATATATAATATATGATTGTATGGATGTATTCAAAAAAAATAAAAAAAACACGATACAGAAGTCGATGCCGTTAATATCTCGTCACTCGCACCACCGCAGTCAACCTTGAGCGAGCACTTATGGTTTATCTTCGCCTCAATAATGGCATTTCCGCTTGATGACAAAACCGCCGAGGCAAAAATCAGTCATCGGGTGCCCAAAATTCGGCATAACGTGCTAACAACTGAGCCGGAATTTTGATAATATTTCATCCGTCCTTGGTATGTCAATTTGACAAATCAAAAATATAAAACTTAGGCAATGAAAAACGGAAAACTAAGTTAGAAGCATGAAGCAAAAATTAAAGGAGATGTAAATGTCTAATTTGCACCCTATGCCAGTCATTTTAAGGTAATTAGTAATTCCGTGATGTCCTCTCGGAAAAGCCATTTTTTATTTCAGAGCAAATTCTAAAGAAAAAGTACTCAAAAGCATATAAATGAAAACTTTTGCTAAAAAGTTAACTGCCAATACTATTTTTGTTGTGCGAAAAAAAAGGGGGGACAATAGGCCGTTAAGTTCGTTCATGTTCCAAAAGGCAAAATGAAAAGAAAAGATTTGGTAAAATCGTGCGACACTTCTTTGAAACTAGGCGAAAAATTTGCATCTATCACATTTCGGCAACGTATTTCAAGATCGTGCCAAATCGGAAGAGTTCGAGGCTGTCTAGCGATGCTCTTCTTAAAAGTTTTGCAGTGCTGAAAAAACCGAACGGAACTCCTTCGATTGCCGCTTCTACGCAAACAGAATAAATCTTTTTTTATTTAAAAAGTGTAGTCGAATTTCGACTTAGATTAAATACTGATTATTATGTGTTTTACCTAGAAAAAGAGTTGGGCCACATTAAGGAATGTCTTGAAAAAATCTGATTGGCTGGCGGAGAATAAAATTAGACATATACATACTTACTAAACAAACGAATTACAGTTTAAACAATATTCTGTGGAAACAGTTGACAATTGTCTCAAATCACAAACTGCAAACCCTGAATTTCAATTCGGTGGAAACGTATTATAAAGTAAGAAATTCTTTACATTTATATATGTATAATTGGCGCGTACGCCCTTTTTAGGTGTTTGGCCGAGCTTCTCCTTGTTGTTCCACAAATGGAGCGACCTACAGTTTCAAGCTGGCTCCGAATGGCAGATATTTTTTATGAGGAGCTTTTTCATGGCAGAAATACATTCGGAGGTTTGCCATTGCCTGCAGAGGGGCGAGCGCTATTAGAAAAATGTTTTTCTTAATTTTGGTGTTTCACCGAGATTCGAACCTACGTACTCTCTGTGAATTCCGAATGGTAGTCACGTACCAACCCATTCGCCTACGACGCCCGAAATTTCTTTTAGTGCTATAAAAAATGTATAATAGTGGTCACTTACCTTCGCTAAACAAGAAAAATTTTCGAAATAGTAACCCAAGTAATTTAATCGGTAATTCTTGTTAAGTATTTCTTGTCCCCATTTTCATATTTTCCTCAAATTTCAAATGACATATGGGACGATCGCAGTTTTCACAAAACGAACGATAATCCCAAAAATAAGCATTTCTGAAAAAGCAGAGTGAAAAGTGCATGTGAAAGTGAAACTGACTTCTTTGTTTTTCTTACGCATTCTCATAGAACGAGAATTGAGCATCTGTACTTTGACATGCAAAATCACCTGTCACAACCCTCATTTGGTTTCCATGCTTTTCTATGAAATCCACTTATTTAGAGTGTGTGGAAGTTGCTGCTCACTCCAAAAGATTTTGAGAGTATTTGGTATGAGGCTGAGTATTGCCTCCAAGTCTTTGCCTTAGACTTCGCTTGGGCTTTGTTAGTTAAAATTACAACTCTTGTAGCGTAACTATAACACGCATCGTTTCTATGGCGTAGTATGGCGCCTTAAATTTTCCTACACATTTGATGCTATTTATTAGCATTATTTTCGAATTGAAGAAGACTGTGAAGTAAAAAGAATTAGAATAAATATTTAAAATTTGTTCAATTATTCTAATTACCTGTATATATAGATTTTGAAAAATTCATTTACATGGTTTCGGTTAAAGCATGTAATCTATTACAAAAAAAAAAAAAAAATAACTCGAAAACCACTGTAAATAATAAAACAGAAATCCTTGTATGCATACATATTGCCCATTTCCAGAAGAGTGTCATAATAATACTAATTTTTTAAGTATGCAGGTGTCGAGTGTTTCTAAAGCTAGAGAACTTAAAATCATTATACAAAACAGAAATATTGTTGAAATGAATTTTTTTTATTATAATCTGGTAGATAATTTATGGTCATTTATTTTTCGAATATGATACCGCGGCTATGAGTTACATGGTCTATTCAATCAGCTAAATTTTTGATTGCTTTTTCTAATAAATCTGAATAATAAATCTAAATGAGCCCAATCAGTAAAAATGCGATGCAAACGATGGTCATTTGGCATTAGTTCTTACACGAGCTGTATTTTATAGATCTTCACGAAAAATTTTCTACATAATCGAAAGGCAAAAACCAACAAGTTGAGAACGGCGACCAATCGACATTTCGGTTTTTTTTTGTCATTTCGCTCTGTGGACTTCGCGAACAAATGTATGCCTTTCAAAGTAAATTTACACCCGATGGTTCTGTCTAGTATAATTGCGCCGTCGCTTGTAAATTTTCCGTTTTCATGTTATGAAACTCCAAAGTGGCGCAATTACTAATACATATAAATAGTTACATAAAATTTAAAAGTAAATACGTGATTTTGTTTCTTACTGGTCTCACGGCTTTCATATTGCCATTTCCCGGAAAGGAACCGCACCAGGATCGGCAAAATGGTTCGCAATTGACCGTAACTGAACCAGAAATATATTTCACTAGCTTAGATTTTCCTGCAGTGATATCCAAGCATGTACTTGTGTTCACATAAATGTATGCATTCTTAGACGACATTAAAATTATATGTTTACCATGTGTTTACCTATTTATGCCTCTTTGACTAACCACAACTGCTGCTACATATTAATGTAAGAATATCTGCAATATTGTAATGAAATTTTATTAAACCTGCTTTATTGAAACGAAACAAAAACGCCCATCTACACGTACTCATATTTAGTACTCATAGAATATAGTCTGTGCATATATCTGCACACTTGTGTGCACAAAAATAGCAGCACGCCATATCGCGAAAGTCAGACTATTTATATATTTGATCCTTTTATTCGTGTATGGAACATAGGACCTCAACAAACTGTTTCCACTAGCCAGATTTTGAGTAAGTATTTTAACTTCTCTCCATGTTTTGCTCGTCTTTTCCATCTCCGCCTTAGTAATACTTTTCCAAGTGTTGGACGGTCTCCCTCCGTGGCGGCTGTCCTTCGCGTTCCATTCAACTGCAGTTCTGGTGTCGTCGTTATTACAGGGTCCACCACTCGAAGTGTAAAAACGCTATACATTTATTAAATTCAAAGTAAAAAATGTGTGAAAATATTACAAAATTAAGAATCAATTTAATTTTGCTCGAAATTACCACCTTTTCCTTTGACTATGACTTTGAGACGGTTCGGAAACGAGTCACAAGCTGCCCGAATATGATTTTGGCCCACACGCGGACAACGGCTTCTTTCAGCGTCTCGAGACTGGTGAATCGTGTAGTTCGGACCGTGCTCTCCAAAATGGCTCAAAGAGAATAATCCATCGGATTCACGTCTGTTGAATTTGAGCGCCATTGTGTGGACGCTTCAAGTTCGGAACGTTGTTTTTTAGCCATTATTGGTTCACTCTAGCTTTGCGAGACGGTGCCGAGTCCTATTGAAATGTCCATGGTCTGCCTCCAAAATGTTTGACCCCCCACGGCTTCAAAGGAACCTCCAGAATACTACCCGATAATATTTCGAAATTTCCCTTGACGCCAGGCGCGATGAAAATGATTGGATAGCGCCCATCTGCGGTGACAGCGTCCCAAACCATTACCTGTGGCGGGTGCTACCTCTTGGTGGCAACTCAAATTCTCGTATGAACGGTCGGTCAAATAAACCCTATCGTTTTGGGAGTTTACGAATTGTTCAATTTGAAAAATTGTCTCACCAGGAAACACAAATTGACCGCTTTCGGCCAAGCGAGGCAACTCCTCGCTCTCTCAAGTCTGACTTGCTGCTGCTTTGGTGTGAGATCATGTGCCTTTTGGATATTGTAAGACTTGACTTTGGGATCATTTTTCAGTATGCGGCGGATGCTACGGTCAGATAATTCAAGCTCTTTCGCTATTTAATTGGCACTTCGTCGAGGATTTTGCTCAAGTCGCTTCGTCACCTTTTGAACCATTTCACGTGACGTTGCAGTCTTTTGATGACCACCTCCATTCGCGTTGCTACCAGTATCATTGTAACGAGTACTGGTGCGGTAAACAACAACTTTATTTACTTTAAGGTGCTCGAGCCCACGAGCAATAGTTAGTTGTGATTTGCTAGCCAAATGTAATGCAATCACACTATTCCGTTTGACATCCATTACTGATTTTCTTTTTTCGCGTTTACTCTCGGCACAATGCTCCCATGTGAAGCAGCTGCGGACCGGTCTGAAGTTGATTACTCTTCGACTGCCGGACCCTATAGGTCGGCGTAGTGTCTGACCATGCCAGTTTCACTTCCGTTCCCTAATTTCCTTTACAAAAGGCTTCTGTTTTGTGCTAAAACTAAGTGTTTTGAACGGTACCATTTATTTTCTTGCGTATAATGAGTGGACTATTTTTATACTTGTAGAAAAGGCACAAGATCCCTTTAAAAAAGTGTGAAAAATTAACACGATTTTCAAGCCAATTCAAACTTGCATTTCATCTAAATTGCATGATCTATAAAACTGTAAACTCAAAATTTTTCTAAATGAAATGGTTCAAACATTTTGAAGGAAGTTTGATGCATTTTTTTTTTATTTAGTACAAAGAGTGACAGAAGAGATAAAATAAATTATTAGCACTTTGTAAACAGGTTTTGTAGTAGTATACACCATTTTTTTATAAAAAAATTAAAAGAAACTAAATAAAAAACAATTAAATTGTCAAAACTTCCCAATATGTCGCGCTGCTATTATTTGACACACAGATGTATACGTCCAATAATATATGAGTTTGAATTCCCGTAGCTGACCACAATTTCAATTATTTCTTGGCATTTTCCTTTCGTACACTTTGTGGTTGCTACATTTCCTAATTGCTGATGTCAAAAATGTATTGAAAGATCTGAACACGTTTGTAAGTTCTTGCATAAAATACCAATTTACAGATTCCAGTTATAGATATTGGCATTTATTTTGTTGATTAGTTGTTATCAGCAAACTTTGCTGCATACTTTGGGGCGTTTTGAAGTGGGCAATAAATATCTGAAATTATTTGCGCATTAAGATAGCATCAAATATATTGTTTTTATATTGTTAAGAGTAAATAAATAATTGATGTAATTTTACGCGTGCTTACACATACACTGGCACGTAGATATGCAGTCTATGCGTTAAGCTGCCTTGAAGGAACAATAAAGATTTCTAATGATATAAAATAAATTATTAACAGAAGGTATTGAATGGCCGCATTGTATCGTTTTTCATATTTATCATTAATTAATATTTTTTTGGGTCTACGAAATAAACAGAAAAATTGGTACCGAGGGGGAAAAATATGGAACATAGATGATACATCTTTTTTAACAATGCGCGCCAGTCGTTTCTTTTTCGCGTTAGCCGGCACCAGTTGGGCACCTGATCTTTCCCGCGCAGAGGAGGCCTTCCTTATCCTCTGCTACTGCCAGCTGGTACCACAAGAAATACTTTCTTAGCCGGAGCTTTTGTATTCAGCCAGCGCAGCAAGCAAAATCTTCGATTAGACTATACATCGTCCCCAGGAAAGTTGGTTCTACGTTACTGGAACGACCCGGAACTATGTCCAGCCAAGGACTGTCACTCCAGCAGCATTCCCTGTACATGGATGGGGAATGTTTAAGCTCTTACAAAAGCAATATCAGATTATACATACATAACTACTTTATATAAAACTCACAGTGAAGAGCATACTCGTACAGCCTTCATAAGTTTAAATTTTGTTAGATGTAGTTAGTCCTGCAGGCGAGCTTCGTACATTCTCTTTCTGTAGCGTGAAATTTATGACAAAGTAATTAAGGAGTGTGTTTTCTTAACGCTCCAAAGAAATGTTTAAATGCTTCCCAATAATTTTGAATAAACTTTGTGCTTATGTATTTCAGAAGTTCCGACATATGGTAATATGTTTACCAAGTGCTGGTGCTGTCAGTGTTTAGCACACTTGTTTGAATACATTTTGTAATAAAATAGCTTTTTTGAAAATTCTCAAAATCTGCTTATTTTTCAGCTGCTACAGTTGCTTAAGGGGCCCCGGTGGTCTAGAAATTTCAAAAAAACGATTTTTTGTTTTATTGATATTTCGAAAGTAAAGTATCTTAAGAACATACTGTGAAATTTTCATGTGAAATTCCTAATATTATAGCTTCTACAGTCCATTAATTAGGTAGCGAGCGGTCCGCGCGCTCTGTTTCGTTATTTCGAAACGACTTTTTTAGGCCTGTTGTTGTCAAAAAAAAAAAACAAAAAAAAACTATTCAACCCAATCGTCTGAAATTTTGATATGTTGTTCACAATCGTATTATAATTATGTTATTATTTTAATTATTTCGTTTTTTTTTTTTTTTTTATTAAAAAACTGAAAAACCCCCGATTTTTAGAGTGTCAAATTCAAAACCGCGCCATTTTGTCAATTTTTTTTATTCTAGTAGCGGCACATAACTACATTCATACTGATTAATAATTTTTTGGCTTTTGTATTTCAGATAAATAAACCAAAATGGGCAACACTGTCCAGATCCAATTTTTCGGGAGGGTCAACTTCAGCGCCATTTTTAAAACTATGAAAATTAGTAACTTTTTTTTTTCATTTTTATATGTAAAAGAAGTAAAATAAAAAGCCTAAAAAATTTAAATATCGTTTTTCATTTTTTATTATAAATAAAAATTCCTGAAAATACCTTAAATTTTCGAGTTGTAGACCACCGGGATCCCTTAACTTCTTAAGTGTACTATATGACGTTTTTGATGTAGGAACATTTAATGCATTGTCAGATCAACTGTTATTTAAAGAATACGAATTCGTCAGTGAGCGAATGCCAATCTGGCTTCAGATCCAACAGAAGTTGCATCACTGCGCTCTGAAAAGTTAATGACTATGTTCGGCTGAAGCGGTTATATGCAGTTAGAATTTTCAAAAAAGCGATTTTTTCTATTTTTTTCTTCTTAATGTACATAAATTTAACAATACACACGTACAATTTAATATCGTTCCGGTGAATATTTTCGAAGTTACACGCAATTTTAAAAGGCGTTTGAGAGTGCTTGAAAGTGCTTTTCAAACTTTAAACGCGTTTTTTTCAAAATGGTGTTTTTAAAGTCGGTGACCAGCATTAATCGAAAACGGCTAAACCGATTAGTCTCAAATTTTAACACGAGCTTCTTAAATATATATTTTTAGTAATCAGTCGAAGATTTTTTCTCACCGATAAATATTTTTTTTATAAACAAATTAAGGCCGAAATTTTGGTCAAAAATCAATTTTTTTTTAGAAACCGCATTATTTAGCTTATTCCTTCGATTGATTATTAGGGTTAACATTACTTTAACGAAATCTGTTTGGTTTTTTAATTTCAGAGGATCCAGTTCAGAGATATAGTGGTCACCGCAAAACGTTTTTTTTGAGAGGAACTCCCGGAGATCAATATTTTTACTAATACTAAGTCTTAAAATTGAGTTAAAAGAGTACATATTATGTTATGTGTACATATTTTTAAATCAATAAATTTAAAAGTTTTCTCAGAAAAATTCTGGAAAATTCGCTTTTTTCGGCCTTCTAACTGTATATAATCTGTATAAGAGGGATCTTGTAACTTCTCTAACGCTTTTTGGTCATTCTAAAGTATTTGACACCACCATTGACCATTACTTAGAAGTTTATGATTGAAAAAATTGTGGAATTTTTCATCTTCAGCATGAAATCTAGTCATTCTTTTCTTAGTTCCATATCCGTAGTTAAAGGTGTCCCGCAAGGTTTTGTGCTTGGCCCTCTGCTATTTGTATTATATTATATAATATATTAGGCATCTTCAATTCGTCAAGCGTTAACTAGTGGCGAATAAATGAAGCAATAGGTATAAATAAACATACTTGTATATTGGTGCCGAAGATTATTTTTATCTGGAAGGGTAACATTAATTGCTTCAACTCTTTACTTGTGATACTCGTGCGCTATCAACACTCTTTTTTCGCTTTTTCCAAATATTGTTGTTGACTGTAGATTAAAAACTAAAGCAACTGTAAGCAGCGGAGTTGCCATACGTGACCACAATGCGTGAGACCAAACAAGAATTCGCAAAAGTGAAGCTCTGTATGAACGTAGTCTAATGAAACCTTTCTTATATCAGAAAAGAGCTTTGCAGCATTGAAAACAGTGATTTATACTAGTTTTATGAGTTATAATCATGCCCGCTAGCGGCGAAGCTTTCTTGATAACTTTTCGCATGCAAATTGTTTTTCAAGGGAGCAGAGAAGTGTCGAATGAAAGGCGCCTATTAATGACCTTCCTGAGGTACTTAATCACTGTGATACTCATGTCTTGTATCGAACGATCAGAAACACCGTACGAAAAAATTATAAGACCAAGATGGTCAAGATGATATCTACTAAAGCAATAATAGAAAAATATCAGAATATCGTTTCGTTGGATCTCGTATGTTTAAAACGGTATCTCATAACGGAAATTATTCGCATTCGTGGCTCGTATTTTAGTAACGCACAAATTACTGTTCTGTGCAAAATGTAATAATTGTAAGGCCAATAGCGTTTGCTTTTAATTTAAA
This sequence comes from Anastrepha fraterculus, assembly GCA_037575425.1. Taxonomy (NCBI): domain Eukaryota; kingdom Metazoa; phylum Arthropoda; class Insecta; order Diptera; family Tephritidae; genus Anastrepha; species Anastrepha fraterculus. The sequence goes on from JAYXIM010030025.1 coordinate 60,826, forward strand.
AGTTATTACGTTAAAGTTACTACATATATTATAATAATTTTTGGTTGCCTTAGCTCGTTCTCATATTTATGTGATGGTTTAGGTTTAGAAACATAAAATATGGCGCAAAGAAGCTTTGTCTGAATTTGAGGAAGGAAAAATTTTAGCATGGAGAGAGAGAGGTCTTACAAGGTGAGGGATTGCTTCAAAATTAAAAAGAAGCCAAACTGGGGTTCCACATTACTTCCATTTGTGAAAATAGAAGTGGTAGAACACCAAAATTTAGCGCTAGACACTTCGGGAAATCATATGTTTAGTTATAATTAAATCAAATAGCCCTATTGAAATTAAACACAAGCTTAATTTGGAAGTTACTACTTGTCGTGTGTAGCAAATTTTGCAACCGAATTATAATATAGAATATATAAAACGAGTACTTAAACTTAAGTTAACCACACATCGCAAACAGGCCAGATTGGCATCTGCAGAAAAGTATCAATTTTTGGGAGATAAAAGGGAAAAGTAATTTTTTCCAATGAAAAAAACTTCAATCTGGATGGATCAGATGATTCCCAAATGTATTGGAATGATAAACGGAAGAAAAAGGAGGAGGAATGGCTCGAAATTTCGAAGGGGGTTCTGTCATGGTTTGGGTAGCCATTAATCAGCAAATCGTCTACGAATCTATGGGGTTTTCTGATAACAGATGTTATGGGTAATGGATTGCGCTATCGAGAGATGATTAACGATTTTTTATGGCCGGAATTGAATGACAGTGATCGGTGTTATTTCTCGAAAAATTAATCTCAATTGGCCACCGAGATCTTGTGATTTAACAACTTGTGACTTTTTCTTTGGGTTCACGTGAAAGAGAAGGTCTACGCCAACAGCCCGGGGGCGAATCAAGACCCCAAAGATGGAATTCGTGAGACTATCTGGCATTCTGAACTTGCAACCTCTAGATCTTTAAATTCGAAAAAAGCAATGAAGGCGGCGTACAGGCTCAAGTTAAACGGAGTCCGCGGAAATGAAGTAAGCACTGGGCACTGTCAGATATACCAACATTTGTCGGAGCGGTGAAATAAGAATTAGTAATTAGAATTTTTTGAGCACAATAGAAAAAGTAGGCACTTGAGGGATAATATTGATCCCTTAGGATAGGAGTGTGCAATTTAGTTGGGAATTGTAAGTATTTATCTCTTATGGTTAATAAGTAAAAGAAAACCCTTCGCATACATATAAAAATCTATATACATACATACCCGTATGTTATATTTTAATCACGTATTTGTTGGAACTTCTTTAATTAACTTCATTTAGAGTTCATCGCCAATTAATTCATTCCCCAACTAACAAAAAGTGACCCTCATAACCGCAACAAAATAACTTTTATGGTTACTAAATTTAGCTGCAAGCAAAATATGAACAAATTCTCCTTACGCATTCCCACAAACTACCACAACTTTAAGGATTACATATCTACACACATACTCGTATTTATAATATTTGTCCTGCAGGCAGCAGCAGTTCAACCCTTAGTAAAACCCAAATTCTAAATTTGTCTGCATAATTTTAGCATTTCCCTGAAACTCTCTTTAGCAGCGTCGAAAACCGTATTTCATTTGCTAATAAACTACTCTCGCTAATAATTCACAGCGTGTTAATGAATGTATCGCCTAAGTCATAAATTTTAGCCTTAAAAGAAAAGGGGAGACAAATAATCGTTCGCGCCTGAGATCGAAGGGTGTCGCACGTGCGATAGATTTGTACTGAAGTCATAATTGGAGCTTCAATATTCTGTTCGTACATGGGTGGTTAGATAGGTACAGTAATGTGCATAACATAAGCATTTTCTTCTTTAAGCAAAAGGTTATATCATCTTTGTCGCAATATTCAGCTAATTTTGGGTTGCTGAAAGCAAAATAAGTTGTGGGTGTGTGAAGAAATTCCGGCATGCAAATTTCTCGAACACAGAATCTCTCCGACAAGACTAAATCTAGACAAAATATTTAAAAAATCGCGGGATTTCATTTTCGCCTGAATAAATTCCTGTTTCCATTCAAAAAACTGCGTTCGAGATATCTAGTAAAACACAAGGTGCATACGATGCTTACTGACATGCATATATGTATGTGGCTGTAAGTCCCGAAACTTTTATTTTTCTTTTTGATATTTTTTGGATGAGACATGCAGGACTATAATTTAACTCAAGAAATGAACAAACATGCAGTTATCATCGCTATATCTGCAAATACATCGATTTAGAAATCTATAATTTTCTTAAATATGCCCGTGTATTTGTTCATAGAAACAATGAGAAACATTTTAACATTGTCCGAACTGTAGAATACCTATATTCAACGAGAACCCTTCGAAATCAGTGAGAGCCCTTACGAGGGAGCTTAATGCTTCTGTGGGTCTTATACGTCGAGTTGTCCATGAAAAGATCTCCGATTTAATTAAACGATTTGTGCAGAAGACAATTTTTCCTTTAGCAAATATGAAAACAAAGAGATATCCGATCAAAACACAATATTAATCACCCTGAGGCCGGATTCTGTTGGTTGATGGTTTTTTTAAACGATAAAAATGTTGACTGAGACCAAAAGACCAATCGCAGAATTCATCAAAATGATAGATGGCTATATTGAAATCTTACTGTTGTCATACACACGAAGTTATCAGCCACTGTTATGATTTTAGATATTTTGAGCAATAAAGGACATGTCATCCCTTCACACTTCTTTACTCAAGGATTTGAGGTGAAGTCTGCTACATACTATATATAGTGGTAATAGAGACAGTAGTGAAACTCTGGATTGTTGGTGTACGCGGTGACATTCAAGACATCTTTCAGCAAGACTCCGCTCCTTCGTTTTTACCGAAGACTTATTTAAACTAAAAACAATAATTATATCAATAAGGTAATCAAATATTTATTCGCCGTTGCTGCTTATCACCTCTTCCCACCACTCACCCAATTTGTTGATGCCAATCCACCAAAAATCGCCTGGTCTGGTGTCAAAAAAGTTGTTGAACCAGATTTGAAAGACTTTTTTATTATCGAAGGTAACGCCCTTCATATGGTTTGACAGGGAGCGGAAAATATGGTAATGGGTCGGTGCTAGATTCGGTGAATAGGGCGGATGGTAAAGGACCTTCCATTCAAACGCTTGGAGTGCGGCTTTGACGACTTGTGCAACATGGGGGTCCACGTTGTCGTGAAAGAGTATAATTATGGATCATATCGATCAGGTCTTTTTAGTCGAATAGCCTTACTCACGTTGCTGGGCAATGTGGAGCTCTTTGTTGACCGTGGCATTCTTTTCGAGCATTTTCCGGTGCATGATGACCTTCTTGTCACACCAAACACATACCACCATCTTCTTTGGATGAAGATCCGGCTTGGCTCTCGGCTTTGGCGTATCTCCTGGAGCCACCCACTCCTTTACCAGGTTACCTTCATTATGCGATGTACTAATAATTTAAACAATCGAAAAAAAGATGAAAAAATCTGAGAATATGTGTTTGAAATCGATGTTTCGTTATGTTGAACTATCAGCTGAGGCTATTCAATTACATTATATTCTATGAATATTATACCTTTTTGGATAGCTAAAAAGACCTACTAGTTAGAGCTGCGGCCGCCGTAGCCGAATGGGTTGGTGCGTGACTACCATTCGGAATTCACAGAGAGAACGTAGGTTCAAATCTCGGTGAAAAACCAAAAGTAAAGAAAAACATTTTTCTATTGTAATAGCAGTCGCCCCTCGGCAGGCAATGGCAAACCTCCGAGGGTATTTCTGCCATGAAAAAGCTCCTCATAAAAATATCTGCCGTTCGGAGTCGGCTTGAAACTGTAGGTCCCTCTATTTGTGGAACAAAATCAAGACGCACGCCACAAATAGGAGGAGGAGCTCGGCCAAACACCCAAAAAGGGTGAACGCGCCAATTATATATATACATACATATATATAGTTAGAGCTGCGTTGAAATCATAAATCTCAGTACTCCTTTTAATTTGAAGGTGAAGCAAATTGAAAAATGTGTGACATCAAAATCGACATGTTGGTGCTACAAGTGCTCAAGTACAATTTATCATTCAGTTAAAAATACACAAATATTCGGCACATCTTACTAATGAAGACTGTATCCTTCAAAATTTTCAGAATATTTGAGAATGAATATCGACACTTTTGAATACATTTTATTAAAAATTGAAAGCTTCGAAAAAAAGGTGCAGGATGTTAGAGTAGACCTAATTCATTCGATAAATTGTGATTGATAACTACAAGAACTACGTTCTTGCCCTGCGTTAGCTAGAACCAGATAAAAATGCTTAGGAGCTTTGCAATATGAGAAGCTACAACGGCTCTCGGGTTAGAGCTTCAGAGCTTACTTAGATTCGCACAATTCGTAGACGTCTACTACAAAGAAACGTAAAGGTCGAGCTCCATCTGGTAAGACTAGACCAATAGGTCTATGTGCTGGCTTTCAGCAAGCCAGGTCAACCTAACCTCACCTACAAAGAAAGTTTTTAGTAATTTCTTTGAAAATATTATATTTATTTGAAATATTATAATAATTTTGGTAATTGAAAAGTGGCAAAATTCAAAAATTGAATGATGATAAAGGAATGGAAAAATTCTGCTTTCCATGCATCTTAGTTACATATGACTTTTTAAATTGTTTGTAATGTTCTTTACATCATTTATTAATATAGTGAGTTACAAATTTGTTCATGCAGTTTAGCGATGTTTTTTATGGTTTATGTTGTATTTATTTAATATAACACATACAAGTAATCTATCGATATTTTCGGCCACTCTAAATTCCATTGATTATGTTAAAATTAAACTACCAATAAAACTGAATACTTTAAAATGTTCTAAAAATTCTGACAAACATTTAAAATTTTAATTAAATTACAGTGCTCTCGTTTATCAGAACAACTGAACCAAAAAAAGCTTGATGAGAAGCCTCACTCTTATCGTTAGTCTTCGATCCCATGATCTAACATGAACACATATTTGGAATACCTCTTTTCTCTGCTATTATCGCAGCTCCAACATGAACGCCCTTTTACAGAGTAATAATTTCGCACAACAGATATGAGTGGACGAGACTAAGTTGCGGCGATGTACGTTGCGTTTCACTTCACAAGTAATAATTTTTTATTCCGCTACGAAAGTTTTTGCCTATGAAAGGTAATAAGCAAATAAAGTACTACAAAGTGAATAAGTTTTAATACAATTTTACGCTGGACAAATCGCGTTTATCCACAAATATATTTTATTGGAATAACAGTGTTTTATTGATTATTTAACCAATTAAAATAGGAATTAATTCAAAAATATTGGAGCAGATAAATTTGCAATTTGTTAAGTAAACGAAACTTTTTATTTTATAACATTTTGCATTTACACAACTATCAAATTTTAAATAATAAAATAAAAAAATAAATAAAATCAAGAGCCCTCAACCGCAATTCCACAATATTTTTAATTTTTTTAACTCTTAATTATATCAATGGAATAATTGCGCATATTGTAGCAACTTCTTTACTTTTAAATTTGGCGCGCTCTAAATTGAGTTTTGAGCTATGCTCTAATGGGGTTTTTGTACCTATGATTTTATGTAGAATCGGAATCTACTAAGAACGATTTCGACCAAATCTGATAATTGGTTTGGTAATGAGCAAAAACACTATTTTTCAACAAACCTTTTTTCTGCGCCTACAGCATTCCCATAAAAGCAAAAAAAAAAAAAAAGATTCTATCTTCATTCACTCCTCTTTGCAAATGCTCTACAGCACTTCGTAGCTTTAGCTATCGCATAATTGCCAATTACAAAAGCCAACAATATTCAGCAAATTATCAACGTGTTTGTGACTTCAGCATAATGTTATCTTAAATGCATTTTAACTATCGTGCCTCATAAATGCCATATTTGCGTTGAGCGCCTATGATCGCTTCATAACGCCACACACGCCTACTACCTGCAGCTCACTCCATTCTGCACACCACAGCGCCCACTGTTGTAGTCTCACAAAGCTTTGCATGCATTTCCTGAAATCGTGGTGCGGTAATAAATGTCCAACATGTCAATAAAAATTGTCGTGTTCTTGTCAGTGTAGTCGTAAATGACTGAATGGTGCAATCGATGTTGTTACAGGCAGCTACTGTTTTTCTGCTGCTCTTAATGGGCTTGTAATGCATATTTGTTGTTGTGGCTGAGAGTGATCGCGCTGTTTTTGCGATGTTCGTATTGTGATAAATTGCATGTTTGCTTCAAATTCATGCAAAAAAGGTCCACCAATATGCAAACGAGCTGAAAGGGGCTTGTAAAGGATACTTTTTTTAGAGCTGTTTTATCCTGACGTAAAAAAAGTATTATCTATATGTAGTTTAATTTTATTTACAATAAAAGATGATTTCGGACTTAGGGCCACGAAGGGAAGCGTTTGAGAAATGCCATTCTGTTACACCAATTTCGGGCTACTATTCGTGTGTCGCGAAGGGTGCGCCCAATACTAATGTCGAAAGCAAAGTTGTTGGCTTGTTCGCTTAGGCCAGTTCCTTTAAATAGTCTCACAGAAAATAGTCAAGAGACTTCGAATGACATAAACTGGAAAGCTAGCGTTCACAGGCCTATTTTTAGAGATAATCTGAAAGCACCAGTAGAGTTAACTCTGAAAGTCGAGCTGAGTGTATAGACTTTAAGCTTTAAAACTGAGTGCATAAAATCAAAGATTGGCAGCTGAACATAGTCGAGAGAAAAGCTTATCAGTGCGAGAAATTGAGTTTGAAACAGTTTTTCTCGCTGACTTGGGCTGAAACGATTATACAGTTATTTTTCATAAAAGGTGGTTTGTAGTCGCGATGTACAGAATGCGGAGGTGTGACTAACACCACACCTGCGATTTTTAAGGAATCAGATGATTTGCTCACGTAACCGAGGTTGTGACAGTGGTTTGCTTACGAGAAAACTGTAAATGAGTTCGTGATATACAAAAAAAAAAATGTCACTGCGTTGCCATCGAAACAACGACTAATGGGATGAGTGCATAGTGGAAATAAGTCGGAAGCTGTGGTCAATTTAAGACCGCCAACCTGCTCTCAGCGCATTTGAGAGAATCACGTAACTGGGGTCACTGGGAAAAAAACAACAAAGTAATGTCACTGCGTTGTCGTCGGAACAACGAGTAATTGGACGAGTGTGTGAATATGTGTAAAATGAGCAGCGGAGAGAATTCTGCTGCTGAATCCCCTATGGCGTGAGAGCCAAAGTTACTCTCACAATTTTGCTTCGGATGGTCGAATCTTGGTTCTTAGTTCCTTTAAACAGAATAATGCATACAGATGTTTTGATTAGTGAACTTTTTTCTGCCCCTGCTCTTTGGCATCAATAAAAAAATTAATGCAATCGTAATCGAATTTTAGTTGAAATCAGGGGAAAGTGTAATAAAATTATTAGATGCTTTCTAAACTTGATCTTAAATAAAAATATTAAAAAAATATTCAAAACCGAGGTCAATGAAAAATTATTTCATATATTTTTTCCTATATTTTCTATCACAAGAATATTTACCGGCCCCCATTGACAGCTGCAGTTGGGTTTTCACTCGATTTCCAAGTAGCAAGACTTGGTTGTGCCTTCATTCCACAAACTGAATCAAAAAGTACATTTTTCGGGCTGTATCAGTACTTGATAAATAACAAAGAATGTCGAAAAGTGGAAAATTAAGTGACACAAAATATTTATTTTAAATAAGCAAAGAGGAGTTGATCTTCTTAGGGATGCTTTTTTAAGCGGGACTGTTTGTGCAGTTGCAGTGCCGATTGCATAGTCAGATTAATACGATTTTTTTCCTTTTTTTATTGCAATTTATGCTATAGTGTTAGGAAGAATGTGGTAAGATAAGTCGAAAATTGAAAGCTCGTAATTTCTAAATTGAATATTTTGAATTTTTTTGTTTCCTTCAAAAAATATTATACAATTTTTTTAAATTGGTTATCTTGAGATTTTGTTTTACACCGAATTAGCGATTGAGCAAAACTAAAACGTTTGCGTTAGAGACAAAAAATATTAGCTATTAAAATGCGTTTTTTTGCTGGTGGACAATTTGTGTTTTCTTAAAGGATATACATGAATAAATTTTAAAATATATATGTATGTGTGGGTTTATCTGAAATATAAGGGATGAACCAATTTATGATAACTTGGTATACAGATGGGCCAGTTGCCAAGGCAGGGCAGAAGTTGAGATACGCGGAAGCTATGGAACAACAGATGCCATGGATCTTAGTCCAATAGAAATATGTGCAGACTTAACTATCAGAAGAGAAAAATAGTCATTGAGAACTATGTTCCAGGTGGAAGGCTCTCCAGTTTACCAGACTAATCTGTGAATTGATTCTTGTGAAATTTGCATATTCTGCAGAGTACAGAACAAAACTACATGTACATAAGCATTGCCCTACACTGATGCCCGAATGCAAAATAGTTCTGATTCATAACAGACTTCTCACTTCTCAAGGATCAAAAGATATTTACTTAATCCCGTCAGATCCTAAGCTCGCAGTGCTCTAGTGCCCTCTGAAAGCTTGTATAACTTATCAAATGAACTCAGAACGATTGAGTTACTCTGTACTCAAATGGTCTTCAACAATAAGCTGAAAAAATAAGGTTATTGGAACTTTTTTTATAAACCAGTTTAGTAAACTCTGAGCTCTATCCCCAAACAAATGATGGACATTTGTTTTCTTTATCAAACAATTCCGGATATTAAGGGTGTTAAAAATAATCTAAAATATTCAAAGAGACAGTAGTATTGACCAAAAGAAGCAAAAGTGCCTTAGTAAACATGGGCCTGCTTTTATTGGTTTGCTCCTTCTTACCATAAATATGTTTCATTTTTTTTCTTAGCAGCACATAAGTAGTTATTTAACAGAAAGTCCAAGCAATCATTTTCGAAGCGCTTAGAATTTATGATTCCGGAATTATGAACGAGAGGCATACACATAAGTGGATTCTTTCAGGCAGAAAAATGCCTTCATTGGGGAATCGGGAATAGCGCATTATGAGAGTAAATGCCCTGAGATAAGAGTCCTCAATGACTGATTTATGTTTGCTGAGATGTTTCATAATTTTTCACTAATCTTTATAAATCTTTCAATCCTTCCAATAAACTGCAGGTCTTACATTGATTAATCGATGCAGAAAAAATAAACTACTACTACCCAGAAACCACAATTGGCTTACTGAAATTCATAGGAACTAGATCTAAATTTTTCTCTTCCGCTTTCACATGTATACGACAAAATTAGGCTGCTCTCACACTAATGTTTGTATGTATGTAGAAGTATACGTAATCTATAAATTTAGTGTTTTCGTTATTTGCAGATAATGACCGGACTTCGGCTTCGACTGTGTGCGGATTCAGTACGGTTTCATCAAAAAAATTCGAATTTTGGTTCAACATTTCTTTAAATTTTTTCCGTTGAAAATTTGTGTTGTATTGTTTATGACGACCGAACGAGGATTGAATTAGGGTTGTGTTAACCGTTGCAGCTTCACGCTGCGGATGAAGTCCATCAGCTGGCTGCTATCAAGGCCTGTTACTTCAAAAGGTATTGGAGAGATTTGAGAGCTAAAATGCTTAAATCTTAGCAATGCGAAAGCAGGAAAGCTAAGGAGAAGGTGCTGATCCTCAATACGGCCATACAGGTGACGCAAAAAGGACTCGAAGTACCGTCGGATGTATACCTCGCGGTATACTAAATGATCTCGCGCCCGTACAAGATTATGAAATATATTTGGAAATTTATTTTTATTCAATTCAAAGTAAAAAATGTGTGAAAATAATACAAAATTAAGAGTCAATTTACTTTTGCGCGATATAACCACCTTTTGCCTTGACTATGGCCTTGAGACGGTCCAGAAAATAATCAAAAGCTACCCGAATGTGACTTGCAGGAATTTTGACCTACTCGCAGACAATGGCTTTTTTCAGCACCTCGAGACTGGTGAATCTTGTAGTTTGGTCCTTACTCTCCAAAATGGCCCAAAGAGATTAATCCATCGGATTCGCGTCTGTTGAATTTGAGAGCCATTGTGTCGAGGTTTTGAAGTTTGGAACGCTGTTTTTCAGCCATTCTTGTTTCACTCGAGCTTTGTGAGACGGTGCCGAGTCCTGTTGAAACTTTCGTGGTCTGCCACCGAAATTTTTGTCCGCTCACGGTTTCAAAACAACCTCCAGAATACTTTTCCCGCTAGGCTCGATGAAAACGATTGGAGAGCGCCCATCTGCGGTTGCAGCGGCCGAAACCATTAACTGTGGCGGCTGCTGCATCCTGGCTAATCGATGACAAATAAACCCTATCGCTTTGGGAGTTTACAAAATGCTCGATTTGGAAAATTTTCTCGTCAGAAAAATTTTCTCGTCAATATTCGGAAGATGACCGCTTTCGTTGATGCCCGTGCATTAGCTGCGCGAGCGGTTTGAGGTTGGTTACACTTCGAGTGCGGACCCTGTACATTTAGCATTACTTTAAAAGCTAGAGTAGGAGGGGCTCGAAGCGTCCCACAGACTCCAAAGATCGACCTCTTTCCAGCTATTTCCCTGACGTCGACCTTTCCAGGGAGTTTTTCCAGAAAAGGACTCCCTCTAACAGAATTTTGTTTAAAATAGTCTGTGAAAACCTAGGCAAGTGTTGGGGGTCGACGT
>JAYXIM010030026.1:0-26856 GCA_037575425.1 Anastrepha fraterculus
TGGTGAAACACTGCGCCGTTTACCGGCTCGCCTCGAAGAGACTGACACAACACGAGATGCTGCCAGGCGTGGCAGATCCCGGAGTAACCGTTGTGCAGAGAATATTGCTGCTGTAGCCGAGGATGTCATGGAAGCGCCGTCGACATCGACCAGACGACGTGCCACGCAAATGGGTATCAGTCGACGGTCCTTACAGCGAATTTTGGTACAAGATTTGAAGATGTTTCCGTACAAAGTCCAGACGGTGCATCAGCTGTTAGCTGCTGACCGCCAATCGCGTCTAACATACGCCTTAATCACCACCAAGAGGAAGATAATTTTTCATCAAAAATAATCATGAGTGATGAGGCCCATTTCCATCTTAGCGGGTACGTAAATAAAATTTTTACGCTTCTGGGGCACTGAAAATCCGTGTGTAACCCACGAAGAGCCATTACACCCGCTCAAAGTCTGCTGCTGTTTTCGCTGGAGGAGTCATCGGACCTTTTTTCTTCGAAGTCGTCGCGGGCCAAACGGTTACTGTGAATGGTGAGCGCTACAGAGCAATGATCAACGAGTTCTTTTTGTCGCAACTTTATGAATTGGGATTAGAAAATATGTGGTTCCAACAGGACGGTGCAACGGCACCCACTGCACGTGCCACAACCGATATGCTGAAGGATGCATTTCCCGGGCGCCTAATCTCCCGTTTTGGCGATTTGCACTGGCCAGCAAGATCGCCTGATTTGACCGCTCCAGACTTCTTTTTGTGGGGCTTTTTGAAGTCGCGGGTTTATGTCAACAAGCCTCAGACTCTTGCAGCTCTTAAAGAAAATATCCGTCAAGAATGTGAGGACCTATCGCCGGAAGTTTTGGCCAAAGTGATGGAAAATGTCATAAAAAGGGCTCAAATGACAATCAGGTGGGGCGGCTACCATTTACATGACATCATATTCTCGACTTGAACGAAAAAATTAAAAGACCAAATAAAAATAATCCACAAGAAGAATCAAAGTTTTTCATTGTTTTTTTAAATTACAGCCAAAAAACATCGCAAGGTTACTTTTGCGCCACCTGTTATATGAATATGTATGATAGATAGGACCGTTTGACCAAACACTAAACACTGACGACATAGTACCTCCCCTGATCCCTTTGCTAACATCACCACCAACTCTTTATTACTGAGCTTTCACTTCACGAAAGATTTTCCTCTCGATCTAGAGCAGATTGGAGAAGGAGGCAGGAATCTATACCAACGGGATCGGTCACGGCGTTCGAGCAGAATTCTACTCTAAGTCAAGTTAATGCATGTTCAGGAAAAAGCCGGCATAATGCAGGCATAATTGCTAGCTATCATCGAAACTATGCAAGTTAGAGTTAAGATGGCTATTTTAATGGATAGGCAGGCTGCTATAAAGAAGGTAAGCTCAAATATCATAACTTCCAAATTTGTAAATACAGCGCATAGAGGAACTCAACTCTTTCAGTAAATGGCTCGATATTACTTTGATATGGGTTTCAGGTTCTAGGAACGACGCGGGGAAAATTAAGGCTGATGGGCTTGTTAGGCTACTAACTTAAGCTCGAGCGAAGCGAAAGCAGTAAAAGTTCCCTTCAGCTCGATTAAGGTACAACTATGGTCTCACTATTTTATCATTACAAGTATGCATTACAAGTAACGCATCAAAGACCAAACAACTGCTTGGGTATGGTCAACTTGATATTAAAAGAGGAGGGGAGCATGCGGCGAGGTTTGATATATACAAATATATTATATATATATATAAATATCATTGCCGCTTTTCATATTTTTGGGTGTTTGGCAAATGTACAGGTTTAAGACCACTCCGAGCGCAGATATGTTCATGGCAGAAATACACCCGGAGGTTTTCCATTGCATGCCGAGGGGGTTTTTCGATCATTTTGGTGTGTCATGCACAGAGATTCGAAACTACGCACTTCCGAATCGTAGTCACGCGGCCATCGTTTAACACACCACTCAATAATATTTGTACGCCGCAGTTGCATGTTTTTTACTATCTTTGCAATTGTACAATATTACGAACTTTCGGCAAACCACTCCTCCACAATATTTAATAAATTTCGATATTGGAATTTAGTTCTCTTTCGCGTGTCTGATACCCACACGGGTCTAACACAGTTTTGTACGTAGCAAGCATAAATTCGACAGTGCACCTTATTTGCGCTATGCTTTGGGTAACGCAAATATTTTCTTGCGTCTGTTGAAAATATTTCGAAAAAAAAAAATTAAAAATATTAATAAAAACTTTCAAAGCGAGTATTAGCTGGCATGGTGTAAATTTCAATAAGAAAATGCCTCCCTTTCTTAGCTTTCATGTACAATTTTGTTTTTCTTTCCAATATTCCATATTTAATATACTTCTTTACAAAGTTCAAAATAGATGCAGTTTGCTTTTGTTTTCCCTTTATTTAATCCAGCACTCAAACTAATACACTTTATGTATTGTGTACTTAACAATACCTGTGGACCACTCACAGGGTCACTACCAAACACCCAAATTTTTGAATACATACCTATTCTCAGGCTTGGCCTTTCACCTCTCAAATACCATCGCACAACCACACTGGCATAGCCGCAAAACCATCAGAGTGAAGCAATTAAAATTTGCAAAGCAAAGCTTTTGAAAGTGCAAAATGCGAAAATACAAAATGCAAACTACAAGTGTCAATCTCAATATTGTAGCCACCAATAAACACCTGTAACACCTATGCATGTGTGTGTGCATACACTCATATATAAGTGCGTCTAAAACGATGAATATGAATATGAATTTGGGTTGGCGCGAAAAAGTTTCCATATCTGCATATCAAAAGCATGCATACCTTGATGCAGAGTTGCAATTGCATAGATAAGTGCGTGTATATACATATGTATATGTATGTATGTAGTTTTATCGCACACATTTTTGACAATTAACAAGTTTACGCCACACGTTGAATGGACAGGGAGGAGCGATGGGAGAGAGAAATAGAGAGGGAAATGAGAGTTTGTTTACTATAATACTGGAAAGGTAAGGCATTATGTGTGTATGTGCGTGTGTATTAGGGACGTCAATTTGCAGTACTTTACTGATCCCGTGACTTTCGGGATCTTATTCTGTAAGCACGCCAAACTAAGATTGCCTGAAAATTACTTCTAATTAAGGTCGAAATATCGACAAATAAATAAAAGAAATAAATATAAATTATAATCTAATTTTTGTTTTACAGCTAATCCGGCCTTGCGCTCACAAAATAAAAATATGAAATCTATAAACTATAAAGGCAATTTAAATCACGTTACAAAAGAGTCACAACAACCTATGTATTTAGTTTTTAGCAATATTTTAAAAATGCTTAAAAAATGTTTTTTTGTTTTGTTAACAAAGTGTAGGAAAAATTATAAGCATCATGTGGCTTTTTTTTTGTTTTGTCGGGATAGACTAGCAAGTACAACACTTAGACACAATTAACTTTATTATACTGTACTCGAGTTCCCTTTTTAATTAGCTTTAAATCTATCCGACCTCCGTAGAAATGTGAGCAGATCTTGTGGTGTCAAGGAGCCAAGGTAGTCAATGACAAAGACATCAAGCCTGATTCGAGTGAAGGTCGGGCAGATGCACAGAAAGTGGTCCGCTGTCTCATCGTCCTCTCCACATGCTGTCTGAGATGCCTACCTTTTCCATGTGCTTCGCCTTTACGAAGCGGCTTTTCATCAGTCCAACCAACTGCTTACAGTCTCCGTCTGCTTAATAACAAAAGGATCTGCTACAGTCGGTCGGAAATGACCAGCTTGCTAGGCTCACTAATGGGTTAGAGTAACCCGTTTGCTAACCTGATACTGATTCATAGATGAATTTTTAAAAAGCAGCCCACACTTTTTCTTTTTCTATGCGATTTCATGAGTTCTGAATAATTTGTTGCAATGGCAGCTGCCTGCATGCCAAATGATCCGAGTATTTTAGACATGGTCTTAAATTTTTTTGATTAATTAGTTTATTCGTAGGCTTTACTGTAATAAACTGAACAAGTTGTGAAAAATATTAATTTTTTTATTAACTATTCTTGCACATTCGGAAGCGCTGTACAATTGCAACTAGTATATATATAGTCTGTCTAATGGAAGTGTAACCGGCAAAATTCAAGTTTAGTTAGCGAATTCGGTAACATCGGCTGATTTTCGTGGCGTCACACTGCCTAATTTTATTTTTATTTAATTTAGCATTTTAGCCATGGAGTTTTAGTACTTTGTTCCCCATAAGTTTTTTTAAATTAGTTCATTAATTCACTCAGCTCTATTAGCTTTACTTTGTTTTATCATCTGGTCACACTATCGACTTATAATTTTATTATTGTTGGTGTTGGTCTGTAGCCTGCTTAAGTTGTTTATGTTTTTTCTTCTTCTTCTTCGAGTAGTCAAATCTCTCTGTCGCAACTGCAGTGTTGCCTGGTTTTGGATAAAAAAACACTAAAATGCCCCTTTAAAGAACAAACAAAAAATCAAATTTTTATTGAGTTACTTAAAGAACTTTGTATGTGTCACAAATTGTCTATACTGTGCGCTTTATTAAATAAATTTGGTATGGTTGGGTACAATGGACTGTGAGTTGGAAAAAAAATCAGAGTTTTGCTATATTTGAGATTATGTAGCAAGATAAGGTACTCCTTTTTCAAAAAGGTCGTTTTGGTTTCTTCAGTATTATATGGTATTTTTTGTGTGTTTTTTTACTATTCAGTAAATTCAAAGGCTTTTTAAAATTTATAATATTGTTTTAAATGTTAGGAAGAGGGAAAAGAGGGAAATACATCCAATATTATTGCTAACCTCAAAAGGAGCAAAAAGTGAGATTTGTACATCTAAAATATAAAATTTTATAATACTCAACAAATTCTCAATCGCACTGATATGTTCTCAGAGTGGCCTTTTCAGCCTGTTTTATTATTAATAATTTTTTAAATTAAATTTTTTTCAATTACCCAATTTTTTTTTTAACTTACATATAATTTTGGTAACTTCAAATTTAAAAAAAGAAACAAAAATCAAATTCAAAAATTTTTGTATTTTGGGTGTAAAAAACACTAAATTTATAGCGAAGAGCAAAGGCAACACTGCACAACTAGGCTAGTATAGCGTCACAACCGTCTAACGGGCGCTATCTTGTTTCTATCAGGAAATAAATAGAAACGTTAACAAACCTTATGCCATTCAAGAAAAAAAGTATACATCCAAAACGAGTCACTGCTCAGTGTGCTTTTATGGTTGGCGGAGTATTTCCTTGAAGCCGGACCGTAGAATAATGCTGTAACGGTGAACGGTGAACGTTATCGAGACAGTAAAACATTTTATTATGACCTGAATTAGATGAAGTGGATTTGCACAATAAGTGATTTGAACTGGACCGTGCCACTTGCCACATAGGTAATAAAAAAATGGCCAATTTAAGGCCGAAGTTTCCAAGACGCGTCATCTCACGAAATAATAAGGTCAAATGGTCGTCGAAATCTTGAAATTTTATGTCAGCGGACTTATTTCTTTGGAGCTACGTGAAAAATGTGGTCTGCATCAATAAGCCAGAGATTAGTGCATATAATAAAATTATATGCGTTATATAGCAAATGATTGACAGCCCGAACTATGCAAAAAATGCATCGGATATTTTTATATGCGCATCCTGTGTTGCCAGAAGGATTGTGGTAGGTATATAATGTATATCATTTAATATATTATACCAAAAAAGCATGAACAAATAAAAAAGAAATATTTCCAAAAATATTGTGTTATAGTTATAAAATAAAATATTGGTCTAATTCAATCACCCTTGGTTAGGTTAGGTAGTGCCGGCTAATTTGTAAAAGGATCTCACTTGGACCGCTAGGGTCGATTGTGTTACCAGTGTTGTGTACTTGTAGCCGAATATATTATTATTATTTTATGTAATACTTCATACACGTCTTCGCGAGTTTTAACAAACCGTTCAGCGTTTTGTCAGCAATATCCTTCTAGAATGAAAAATATGTTGATCCTATTCACATTTGTCGAGTCCTACAAAGAGCAGGGCAGTGGCAAAGTAGGTGTTACAAAGAGATCCTAGCATTCACTTCGTTGCACGCGTTACACACATCGCTCTGGACTAATCCTTAGCATAGTTTTGACAGTTTTTACCACATTGACTGCGTTTCCAAAGCTGTTTCCTTATTAAGTTCCTCTTTCAGAAAGGATAGTAATGGGCATATGTCGATGAGTATTGAATCACCTTAACATAATATTAAAAACAAAATAAAAATGAACACCTAAAGCTCAACTCCTATTGCAAATAAAACTTCTAAAAAAGTTGATTTTTGTAATAAAAATTTTCCTAAATGCATCGATATATATCAACACTCACGGGATTGGAATCGCCTAGTGCCGGAACTTTCGAAATTAAAAAAAAAAAATGGAGTGTATGTTCTCACAAAGGAAACTGGCGTGAACTTCAAAGCACACATGCATAGGTATGGCACACATACATATCATTCGTGAACGTGTGTTAATGCGAAAATGACCATAACCATTTGAACCATCTCTCTCTCTCTGTCTCATTTGGTCAGTTGCAGTTATCTTTGCTGCCATTAACTACATATCTGGCATCATGATGCAGGCGGTAATGGCCTTTACCGTTTCTTTTGCTCATCCCCGCCCCTGATGTTGATGATGATATGTGATGCTAAGGAAGTATGAGTGTATGTGTTTATGCATGAGCGTGAAACATATATGTGTGCGCTCGTCCTTTACGATTTGTTCATGGTCAAAGAAAAATACGGCAATGCAGTAATTTTTGCCATTGCCACACACTCGGTGCTGCGCACATGCATACCTACTTAGCTGAAGATATGCAGACATGCAGCAGCCATAGATGCTAGTCAGATAGCTTAACAAAATGCCTCTGCTCTTGGCTAAATGAGCAGGCAGACAAATAGTCGCTGGAACGCTATGTAGCCAGGAAGACTCCTGGTTGAGTACTGAAAAGTGTGTGAGTTGGAGTTGTCCTGAATTGAAGGTGGTGTTGCCAAGGCTAGTGATGAGATTGCGGCCAACAGCCTACAGTAACATTAAGAGTACACTAAAAGCCATCAATATTTATGTACCTATGTATACAAGTATAATATGGGTGTTGTTGTTGTTGTTGTTGCATCGCTTTTATCAGTGTTATTCATCGGTCATTCTGCACTCATTTACAGTTCATTTAAATTATGACCAACCAGATAAAGTGCAACCAACTTTCATTGCCATTTCGGGTTCGTGCCAATCCACTTCACTCTCCTACACGCCACTCTTAAGCATAATAGTTCACTCCACTCCATGCACATTATTTGGGTTCAGTCCAGTCTACCGCAATCGTGTTCAGTCCAGTTTAGTCGTTGCGTCGAATATTGTTGCTGCAATATCGCTTTGCTCTATTGATGCCTACTTTTTGTGCAGCAAATGAAAGGCAATTTCAAACTATTATCCTTGTAAACATTCAAAGAATGCTTTAATGCATGCTTGAATGAGCTACGGAATGAATGCCTGCCGGATTGGTGCAGAAGTGAATGTAATGCATCTGTTTGTTGGTGAATTCATAAAAATCTATGAATCAAGCCAGCTTGCTAAGTGCAAATGTGCCCACATACACATGGGTATGTATACAGATTCATATACAAGCATACCAACAACGAGTATTTATTGATGCTTTTAAGTGTAATTACCAATGAGCTGAGTAGCAAACGAAAACAAAAATAGGTAAAAATATGAGTTTGGTTTGAAGCTCGAAAATTCATGGCATGATAAATGAGGCTTTGAAGTACTAATCTAATGATGTGTTAGGGATTTGACTTTTGCTTTGAATACTTCACAGTGATTGGAAACAATTTTTAGGATTCCTTAAAACATCTTTAAAATATCAAACTAAAAAATAGTTGATGTTCCGAATCAAAGGGTCGTTCTCAATATAAGAAGTGAACCTGCGGTTGATTTCCTTTTAAACGAAATGCCACTTTGGCTATTTTGACACTCGCAGCAGTTGCATGCTCCTTATCATCGGCTTTGTTCTCGAAAATACTGCTGGAAATGCCACTTCAGTTATGAGGCTTAATGACCTACTAATTACTCACTGAACGATGTTTGTTTTCAGCAATCGCTATCAGTATTTAAGACAGCACGTTTCGTAATTGTGTTATTAGCCGCCTTGACGATGTCAGTTGTACTGCTGGTAAACAACAGACGGCAAGGCTGAGGAGTGACACTTCAGTTTACGAACATAACTTGAAGCAAGCGCCCGCTTAGAAATTAACTCTACTTTTTGTTCTACTTTTCCACTCTGACAAATAAATATATCAATAATATAATTTCTGAGTAAATCAGTATCGTTGCGGTCGCCGTAAGTTTCGAATCTCCGTGCATGAAAGACCAAAATGAAGAACAAGTTTTTTCTAATAGCTGTCGCCCTCGGCAGGCCATGGCCAACCTCCCAGTGTATTTCTGCCATGAAAAAGCTCCTCATATAAAAACCATTTGACGCTTGGAGCCACGGCTTAAAAGTGTATGTCTCTCCAATTGTGGAATTAGGTATATGACGACGCACTCCAGAAATAGGAGGAGGGACCCAGCCAAATACCTAAAATAAGTATACCGCTCACTAGTGGCTGAGCTGTGATTATGGTCCATTACCATTGCCCTTAAATACCCATATAATGCGGATAATCTAAAAATGCTTCAAAAGTCAATTTGAAGGCATATCGGGCGAGCCATTGGTGAAATGGAAAAGTTCAATCTGGTCTGGAAAGTTGAGTTGACAGGGTTACTGCAAGGCCAGCCGAGGTAGCTATTTGAACAGGTTATATTTCCTAAACAGTCGAACATTTTAGACCCTAATACGTAGAGCAAAAATCATTGGATGTTACTGAGCGATGTTTAGTTATTATTTTAAAAAGAAACAGCTGAGGGAACACTAATTTTTGATTTTGTTCCATTTGTAGGGCAACATCAATTCCAAATACACAAAAATTGCACGATAAGATCGGCCAACCATGTAACACAGGGTGCTTACATTAATTAATCATTTTATGTATTATTATTTAATTTAATAAGGTTAGCGGTAGTCAGAGGCCTGAAGAAATGATGATTTTTAATAATGTTTTCTGCTAGTCAATTGCTTTATTTTACAAAAATAAAAACATAGTATTAATACATCATCACAAAATTAAAAAAAAAAAATTAATAATTGTAAAAGTTATCAATGCTTGTGCAGAGTTCGTTTCTCCAGAAGTCCCTTGCGGTGATAATCGCAAGCCCTTGGAGATTCATCTAAAATCAATCGGACAAGAGATTGATTTATTATTAATAGATAATCTTAAAATTTTCACACAATATTTTGAAGATTTACTTTTGAAGATACTTTAAAAAAAATGTAAAAAATAAAGTCCAAGGTTTTGAAAATTCTGACTACCCGTAATCCCTTAGAATTACAGTGTGTTTTAAAGCTAATATCGGGTAATTTTTTAGCTATTATCTTTTTAAACAGTTGGTTTAAACAGCTGACGCACGTTTCGTGTTTTGTTTCACTGTCAAACATCTTCAGTTTGGTCTATAATTTTATCGTGAATCGTCTTACAAACGAGCAACGCTTGCAAATCATTGAATCTTATTATAAAAATGCGTGTTCTGTTAAGAAAGTTTATCGCGCGCTTCTTCCATTTTATGGTCAGTTTAATCGACCCACTGAAGCGGCTATTCGAGCTATTGTGACTAAATTTAGAACCAAATTTACATTATTGGACATCAAACCCCCAGCAGAATTGTCGATTTTGGAGTGAAGATCAGCCAGAAGAATTGCAAGAGCTACCAGTATATTCAAAAAAGGTCACAGTTTGGTGCGGTTTATGGGTTGGAGGTATCATTGGACCGTACTTCTCCAAAGATGCTGCGAATCGTATCGTAACTGTGAATGGTGAGCGCTACCGTGAAATGATATCCACCTTTTTTTACCCAAAATGCAAGAGCTTGACTTGCATGACATGTGGTTTCAGCAAGACGGTGCCACATGCCACACAGCACGCGTATCAATGGACTTGTTGAGAGGCGAGTTCAGTGCACATTTTATTTCACGTTCGGGGCCTGTCAATTGGCCACCCAGATCGTGCGATATAACGCCTTTAGATTATTTTTTGTGGGGCTATGTTAAAGCTCATGTCTATTCAGACAAGACTGCTTCAAATAACGCATTGGAAGACAACATTAAAGCATTTATATGTGAGACACCGGCCGAAACATTGGAAAGAGTATTCCAAAGTTAGACTAAGCGGATGGACCATTTGAAGCGCAGTCGCGGTCAAGATTTGCATGACATTAAATTATATGGACTGTACTATCGAGTTAAGTAAAAATGTCATGCATTTTTCTGAATTTTCTATGTGTTTTATTGAAAACTTTCCTATAGCTCTTAAAAACTCACCCTTTAGTTACGCACGTGTTTCGTGTAATGGTAATGGTAATAGTAGTAGCCCGGTGTGACGGGTTAAAAAAATTGAATTTTGTTTTTTTTACATTTTTCGGAAGAAAGCATCTTAAAAATATACTATACAAATTTCAGACAGAAATTTTAAATATTTTTAAAGTTATAGCTAAAATAAGAGAGCCCGCCGTAATGTGTATGAAAGCGTGTGACACACCAGCAGCAGCTGTTTACGAAACTTTAAACGCGTTTTTCTCAAAACCATGTTTTCGAAATTTCGGGGAATCACTAACTCAAAACCGTTCAACCGATTTGGCTAGAAACTAACCCGTTATTCTAGTCACACGTATCTAGGTCCCGGCTCTTTAAAACATTTAATTTTTTAATAATAAACTATTTAATTTAAGCAATTTATGAAGAAAAAAGTTAGATTTTGAGAACTGCTTTCACAAGTCCGCCATTTTGTTTTTGTTTTTATGTATATTTTAGTTCGGGACCTAAAATAAAGCCTACAGAATAATAATTTCTTTGAATATTTATTTCAGATGACTTTGGAAGGCTGGGTGATTCCCCGAACCAACTCATCTCTTTTTTAAAGACTCCACTTTGACGTCAAAAATTTTAAACAAATTAATATAAAATTATCTCTAAAAAAATTTTTTTATATACTTCAAAACACCATTAAAAGCATGTAAAAATTTTAAAACGATCGCATTTTATTTTCTCTTTAAAAAAGATTTATGAAAAAACGTAAAAATTTCGGTCGTTACACCGGACTACTACTTATTACCTTAACTTTAAGTTTATGAAAAATCGAAAGCCAAAGGGTTTGAGAATGAGTTAACGATAGTATGAGCTTTAAAAGTTCTTAATATAGAAAGAAAATATCACTAGTATGAAGGCTTATTTACTTCAATACAAATAAATGCGCTCAAAAAGATTATGCGAGTCCATCGCTATACTTAAAATGCCAAATCGCTATACTGAAACCCAGTGCCTATGCCAGCCTTAGCCGAATGGGTGGATGCGAGACTACCATTCGTAGTAGTCATACTCTAACATGAAACACCAAATGATAGAACAAGTTTTTTGTATTAGCGGTATCCCCACGTCTGCCAATGGCAAGCGCTCAAGTATACTTCTTTTATGAAAAATATTCTCATAAAAATAAAACCATCTCCTGTTTGCAGGCGGCATAAAACTGTTGGTCCTTCCTTCGTGGAACAACAGCACAATACACAGACCATATCCTGGTGTTTGAAGTACGGAAAAATATATCGACAATTCTCTTTTTTACATCAGCTTAAGACTGAACTGACTTTGCCAAACACGAGCAGTGAATTTGGAAAAGTATTTGCTGTCATCAAACCAGTAATGGCTCATGAATAAATACATGTAGGATCATAAATATAATTTTTTCACTATTCAGTGGCTTATCAGCATCACTTGCCGAATAATATTTCTTATAATAAAAAAAAGAGGTTGTCTGTAAAGTCGGTTTACTGACGATAGTTTAATGTGACAATGACATAAGAAAATACTAATGGAATGGTTGCATTTTTCAAAAGAAAATTTTAATTTTATTTGTTTGATAGATATTTTGTATGGATATAGAGAAGGAGGTAAATCGAATCGCAATGGAATTGATCAAGTTACATTTACACAAACGTGAAAAATGACGAAACATTTATCAAATTCATGAAAGATATGTGCAATTTCGATTGTGCATCAGACGTTAATAAGTCACCAACACTAAGAGGCAACATCATCGATTTGACTTTTTCAAGACATTTTTACACTCGAAACACTCCCTTTCATTTCCTACTTTTCCTATCATCGTTTATTCTCAACAGAGAAATGGTTCATTACCATGCACACAGGAAGAAAGCATATGCAAATACAAATATGTGAATTTATATACAAAAGCGCATATAACTACATATACATACATATATATATGCTCACTCAAGTAGGAGAGACCCAGATGTAGAACGTTGCCGAACGCGGGGACCGATTGTGCCTCTTTGTCGTTCGTTCCGCGCTCTCGCTTGCAGTTCAAGCAAGGTAACGACGCATTTTTTGGTGCGCACAACCGGCTATATCGAATTATAAGACGTTATCACGTGAAAAGTTCTGTGATAGTCTTTATGAGTTGCATCAAAATCGACATCTGGGACGATTTCTGACAAACAAACTGAGGGGTAAACAATTTTAGAAGCCTTGTTAAGGTTGTTCCAGCCTATAAAATATGCATCAAGAACGTTAGATTGCTATAGAACTTCGGTAGTCAGTCAGTCAAATTTGGCAGTCAGTGAGTTCGTTCAAATTCGGATTGACTTTTTCGAAAATTAGAACTTTTATTATGTCGCACAAAACTACGTATAAGTTCAATAAAGTACTTGTAATATTGTCAGGCCAGTACACAGAAAAAATCCTTAACAAACAACTTTTCCCTCGAAACAGTCAATGAAAAGCTATATTGAAAACGATGCGCGAATTTTTTTAACATTTTACTTTGAAGTCCTTCTGTATTCCTTTTTTATGATTTCCCAATCGGCGCGAGTAATAAGTAAAATACTACAAAAATAAGAATATCGAGAAAATTTACTCGGTGAGGTGGAACCAAATTATGTAAGTACTCGGTGCTGTCGTTAAATGAATTAAAATTAAAGGAATACAAAAGTGTTGCTTCATGAGAACGACCGCCGCTACCAAAGCCATTGCTACACTGCCGGGTGGGTGAGAGCCACGTACAGAGCCATGTGCCACCAATGCTACTTGGTCTTTCTGCTGCAAGACGCGGCGCGAAAATGATGACGATAAAGAGTGGTGTGAGTTGTCGGTGGGTATTTCACAGCAGCTTTGGTGAGCAAACATGAGAGTGAAGTAAGAGTAAGTGGAGGGAGTGCAAGAGCGTGTTGGCTGGTTTGGTAGTGTTGCGTACGAATTTTCGAATGTTATAATATCATTTCGTTTTAAAAGTGACGCGATGTGGTTACGCGCATGCGAACGCGCACACATACATTCACTCATACACTCACACCAAAATATTTCGAGAAGCGTATGCTCGCATACATGCATTCGTTTTTATATTTTTCCAGATGCAGACACACATACACACACATGCGCACGCATAATTTATCGCTTTAATTTACCGTTCATTAAATTTGATCATAATTTACGACTCAATAAAATTAAAAAAAAAAAAAAAAAAAATGTGCGAAGAGGCGCACACGCACAACACCGTGTCGCACTATAGACAATTTTCATTCAGATTTACTTATGGATGTACATTTTCGCCTTTACATGTATCCATGAATGTATATAGTTACATCCTTAAAACGAAAATCTCATGTTTCTATAAATTCACGCTTTTAAGCAAATATATTTACAAAGGCGCACTTGCATATGAATGTGAGAAGGTAGTTTCAAGGGTTTTTTGAAAAATGTGGGAAGTCACCACAAATTGAGAGGCACCACATTCAACCACAACAAAAAGGCATGCAACACAAATGAGGACTGAACAAAATTAACTGAAAAATTTTTTTACAAAAATCCTAATAAAGTTTTCAAAAACAAGCATAATTGTAGAAGGGTAACAGTAATTGGCGGGCTGTTAACGCTATCGCACGCTTCACTTGCATACATTTAGGCGCTGTGGAAGGGTAGACTTTGGTGTTGACGATTCATGTGTAGAAACTATGAGTTTTTAGGTTATGCGTGAAAATTTCAATCGAATAAGGTTCACTATATTCAATTTTGTTACGGTTAGATATTTGTTTATCGAGTGAACGAGGATAGAACGGGGTACCTCATGTAATTAAACAAACCGTCGGCGCAATCGGGTATCGGCAGCCATGTCACTATTGACAGTTATGATTTCGAGGTTATAAAAGTCTTCGTTTATATAGAAACCAGCTTTAACACCGATAACAATATCAGCCTTGAAACCCTATGCAGAATCTCTCGTGTCAACAAGTGCTACTTTGGACTAAATAAGCAATTGAATAGTAAAGTCTTCTCTCGACGAACAAACTAACACTCTATAAGGTTCTAATCCTGCCCGTCTTAACGAATAGCGCAGAAGCTTGAACGATGAGAATACCCATTCGGCTACGGTGGCCGCCTAAATTAGCTAAAAAATCCCTAATTATACCACCTTTGATCAAGGGTTCCCGGAATGTATGTCATTCGCAACGTTTAAAATACAAATGTATTCCTTAACAGTGATATTATTGTCTTCAAAGTAATCCCCATGAACTGTAACGCACTTATGCCAATGTTTGATCCAGTTATCTTCATTGAATACTCTTTCAAAGAATGTATTGAGGATATTCTCATCGGTCATTCAAAAATATATTATATAATATGAGGGTTCTTTAAAGGATTTGTCATTTTTGAAAAATAACTTCATCTTATTGCTTAACAAATAAAACTTACTTGGATGTCAAAAATATGTATGAAGCAAATGTTTTTCACTTGATTCTATTTAAATGAAAATACCTATACATGTACACGAACCACATAAAATTGATAGTTATAGACTTATAGAATGATAATTCACTAGGTCGCTTTTGGTCCATTTTTTCATCTTTTAAACGGTTCACTAAAGAAAATTGACTGGGTATGAGAATAATTTTCCGTCCTTTTTAGCCAAAGTTACGAATTATACAATTAAATATAACATGATACCTCTGACGAAAAGTCGAGTTCTTTTGACTTGATCCATTCATTGAGCCAGTTTGCGATGCTCTCTGCTCTCGTATGAAGTGAACCGCTCTTCAACAAGAGCTCACTGCATTGATTGGAACAGATGGTAGTCCGAAGATGTAATATCTGGGGGATAGCTCGGGCGGGGCAAGATTTCCCCAATTCAGTACCTCTAAATATTTCTGGACTGATTTAGCTACGTGTGACCTGGCGTTGTCATGCAACAAAATCAGTTTGTCATGCCTACCGTCCCATTTCGGCCGCTTTTCTTTGAGAGCTCTATTCAATCGCTTTGATAGCTTCAGATGATTTAAAGAGTTCATATAGATGACACCTTTCTGATGCCACCAAATGCACAACATAACCTTTGAAGTAAAAATATTTGTTTTCTCTGTCGATGGACCTGTCAGGCTCCAACTTTTTCGACGCTTAGGGATATCATAATAGATCAATTTTTCATCGCCAGTGACAATGCCATGAGAAAACCTTTTCTTTTCTGCCGTTTAAGAAGAATCTCACACGCCACCAAAGGTCTCTCGATATCCCTCTCTTTCAATTGATGTGGCACCCAGTTACCTGCTTTCTGGACCATTCCCATCGCGTGCAAACGTTTGCCGATCTGTTGATCTGTCAACAACAACTCTTTAGATATATCATCAATGGTTCGACATGCGTATTTATCCAATAATTGTTGTAGTTGAGTATTCTCGAATTTTTTCGGTGCCCCTTCGTTCGTTCGATCTTTATCACTCACTTCAAAATTGCCACTTTGGAAGTGTCGAAACCACTCTTTACGAGTTATATTTGTTGGAGCGTGATTACCGTAAATATTCATCAATACATGCCACGTTTCAGATGAACTTTTAAAAGGTAGTAAGACTTCCCGCAAATGCTGTTTTTTTCGGAACGGACGTAGACATTCTTGACGTCAGATAAAAAAGGATCTTTACGCTTCAAACGAATGTCAACTAGTGCGATCGAGACCTTACATATACATCTTCGAATCACCAGTACATTACTAGAGCAAACACAAAAATAGTATCAGCAGTGACAGCTTTACGAGGGCGGAAACTTATTCCCATACTCACATTACATTTTCTATGATACTAAAAAGGATTATTTTTGGATGCAGAATCTTATTTATTAAATCTGACCTGCCCGAAAATCGGCAATAATCCACAAAAGAAAAATAATAATTTTGCACATTTGGATGCTTTAGCCTATGTTATCCCACAAATGGAGGACTATTTATTTATACGAACCGTTCGAATGGTTGATACTTTTCAATAGAAGGCAGAAATGGTCTCAGAGCTTTGCATTGCCTGTCGGAGGGCGACTGCTGTTGGAAAAATGTTTTAATGCTTCACGTTCGTAGTGATAGGAACCAAGTCCAAAGCTCTTATGTGTGAGACGATAAACACGTTAGATCTCGGCGGCTCGATTCGTTGACGTCATGGTAAGTAAAATGTTCATTATATCCTTAAGACCAACTTCTGCCTATTCTGAGCTTTTCCTACAAACGCGTCTATAGTTTTCATAAGAAGCAGAAATAGGCTGAGCTTTACATTTTCTAGCAGGAAGATGAGTGGGTATGCGAGAATATTAGAAGAAGACTCCTCAGCCTTGACTTGTTCATATTTCTTTAAAGTTTTTGGGTTTCGTTTATAAGGTACAAATAAGATGCTTCGTGCGTGTATGTATGTATGTAGCAGGTGTATGCATACAAATGCCAGTATAGTCGCTTGAAATCAAACGTACAAAACTAGTGAAGTAGAAATAAAGTGAGTGCATTTCTGCTTTTTTAGCGTTTATTTTATGGCTCTTGTTTTATTTGTGCTCTTCACCAAAGCCGTCAACCATCGTTGGTATGTATGGATGTGCATGTACATACATAGATATGTGTTAGTTACTCGTTTAATAAATATTTACTAGCATATTTGTTCGTAACCGAACGGCGGTGACATTGGTCACACCAAAGGCAACAACTGTCAGCAAAAAACTAACAGCAGGCGACAGCAAATCCTTAGCAATCAGAGCTGTCAGCATTTGCTATTGCAAATATTTGCATCTATGCCTGTACATAATTGTATATACACACATACATATATATGAATACGACAGTTTTGCTGTTCACAAAAAGTGAATTTGTATATCTGTCGTCGATGACTTGGCTAGGAAGAAAGAGAGCACTGGGCACTGAAAAGCTGCTGCAGCGGCGACAGTCGCATGGAGATCCGAGTTAACACTTACACACGACTGCACATTCCTACATCGCCATATATATGTATATGTGTATATATGTATTTGTGTTCTGCATGTTGATATGTTGCTTGTGGTAGCCTCGACAGCAGCGGTGCATGCAGAGCAACGCCAACAGCAGCGAAAGTGCTAAACAAACAAAAATATATTTTTTATGTTTTCTATTTTTCGCTCTTGGTTTTGGCTTTTGCTGTTGTTGGTGTTTTTGCTGTAGTTGTAGTTGTTGCCCGCCGTTGCAATGACGGGTTTGCTTTGTGGCAATGTGGCATCAACACTCGTTGACTTGAGGGCATTACAAGGCGTGCTTCTAAGTATATGGCTTTGCTGTGTCGAATCGTCTGCCCACCTGTATATGAATTTACCTTTTCTGTGTATTTGATATTTGTTACACAATTTTTGCTTCACGCTTTGTTTTTGGAACTGATTTGGGTTTTTTTGTTGCAATTTTTTTCTTTGAGCTACTACTCTTGTTAGTTACCGAAGCGGCACTTTACTGTTTAGTGTTAATGCGGCAGTGTTTATATTCTAAGTTGATTTGACAGCTAAGCAAATCACCGTTTTCTTAAATGGAAGTAGAGGTATTGTTGGAGTCGATGTAATAAGACAGCCTAGGAAGTGTTTAGAACTCAGGATCTACATATTTTTCTAATCAGAGTTGGCTTTCTTTTATAAACTATGTTTAGCAATATTTCATTATTTATTATTATCAGAATTTATCTTGAAAATTCCGAAAAAATTGTTGGTGGAGTAAAAAGTTTTGTATTCGCTTTATTTCAATGATGAAATTAGCTTGTTATATTTATCCTAATGTCGCTGATTCCAAATAGGGATTCCAAATAATGGATAAAATGCGCATACCACAATTTACATAATTTGATCAACACTTTGAACGGTTGGGGTCCCCCTTTGCCCCGTCTTAGGCTTTGTAAGAGGGAATAGCTCAAATTTTACGGGCCCTTATAGCTTGAAATTGCTGTTTACTGTATTCGTTCGCTCCAGGTTGGAATACGCCGTCTTTATAAGGAGGTCATACCTTACATTTTTGACCGATAGGATCGGTGTTCAAAGGTGTCTCTGAAACTTATACTACGATCAGTAAAATTATCTAATTTTATCTCATCTATGCATCTTATTGATCGACTTGAAGTCTTTAGAAAGTAGAAGATCAATGCGTCCTCTCTCGTTTGTTTTCAATGTTATTAAAGGCGACATTGATTCCCCATTTCTGCTTCAAAGTATTTATTTCCTTACATAATTTTTGAGCTTTTTGAACTTTAATTCACTATTTTATATGCTGGAAGCACACGTATATTTTTAATCCTTTATTATATCCTGGAGTAAAAATATTTTTATTTTTATAAGATACGCGTTTATTTTTGACTAAGTTACGATCCGAGTTACTGGTTAATATTTCTCTTTAACTAAATGAGTTCGGTTTCAATATTCCTTCAAGATTTTCATAACATCTTAATCCTATGTTGTAAGCACTTTTAAAACGAATGTCTAAATGCTGAAAAAGTGATTACATATTCCAAGTTTTAAATTAAAATGTAGCGCCATTCAACTTAGTTCAATGTGAATGACTTTATAGCCAATTTTTATCAAATTCTAAATTTAGATGTAGGTAGTGGGAAGCACAGAATACAAAAGTGCGATGGTTTTATAAATGACATGTCCGCAAATTCATACTTACTATAGTTATGTATTACAGTCTGTGCCAGAAGAAAAGAACCGGCTTTTTTCTTGTGTCTTCGTTTTCTTTTTTCGTTTTTTCTTATTTCGTTTTGCTTTTTGCTTTCCAGTAACCGCAACCAAACAAAAATGAGTGAGAAGCACGCAAAGAGTTTTGAGGCGGTATTTTTATGCACGAATTCGAAAGAGCCGAAATTATCTTACCCCTTGCCTGAAAAGTAATTAAAAAATCAAAAAAGTTTGTTGTCTTACAAGGTGTACAAAAATGTTGATGACTTTTCCGAGCTCGGCTTGAAGTGAGAGAGGACAAAAAAGTAGGATAAAGTGATCGTCTAACTTTTTAAGCGGGACCCTTCTTTATGACTATGGCAAGCACGATCAGTTCTTGCTAAAAAGGGAATAGAGGTGAGTATCAACACCATCGAACGCCGACTGAAGGAGTCGAACATATCGCACCCTAAATACAAAAGGGTCACAACTCAAAATGTACATCTGCTCAAATATGAACGAGACGTTATCAATAAAACGGTCCGCGGATGACATATGGCAAAAATAAATTTTTTGTTTTTTGGTAGGACTGTTATAAGCTTACATGGCAAATTTCAGCGTGATATGTCACATAGTTTGTTTTCTGTGCTACTGTAAACAAGTCAAGCTCGAGTGTGGAAAATTTTGAGTTGTGCCCCTTTTGTATTTAGGGTGCGATATCCTAACGTTCCGCGTCATCAAAACCACTGCTTTCAGAAAAACACATTGAGAAACAGCAAAACAAGAAAATCGCGTCACACTAATGGACTGACCTTCCCAGTCCACATCTTGCCGGAAGGCTAGTCCATGATTTAAAGCAACTCGTGCGTCAAGTTCGCAAAATCCAGTCCTGTTTGTCAACGAGCTACGCAGAAAAGCTGGTTCAAATCATGAAGAAGAGGACAGGCTATACTCGACACAATGCAGACTACACGGCTTATTGAGTAATTACGACTTATAGTTTTGTACATACTTTTATGTAAACATTTTTAAAATATATATCTTTTATACTTCATAAATATTCGCGGTTCCGTTTTTCTGGCACAGACTGTTTACGTATATACAAGCATACATACATATATGCTTATAATAGAACATGTTTGCTCAACACCATTTTTTTATTATCATTATGAAGCCCACTTCAACACTGTCTTTGACGTGAGGGTCATTCGACTCAGGCTGATCTCTGCTTTGCGCTGTATGGTGGTGGTGGTGCGCTCCCCAAGGAGTTCGATTGTGTGAAATACAATTACACACTCATAAATTTACCAAAAAATTCATTTGTTTTGATGTCATGCTAAAGCGCACATGCTATTTTTCATGTCCTGCCAGCATACACACACACACATTTTTACATACGTCTAGATAGACTAGTGGAAAATGTGGCCACCCACCAACTTGACGCGGATGGATATGTAACACATGCCAACAATTTCTTCAAGAAGCATTGGCGCATAGAAAAACCTATGTGTGGTAGGAGGAAACCGGAAGATACGTATGCACGTGTGTATACAATTATGCATAGATATATCCGTAGATTCATAACTAGAAACCGGAGCGCCAATTTCAAATCTCTAAAGTAATAAACCAATTTAAGTTGAGAAAATAATCAGCGCTCAGTGGCACCACGTAGAAGATGCTGAGGCATCGACAGACAGAATGATTGCTGCCACTGCAGTGCTCACCAACCATCCTGTACCCAAAACCGGCCAGCAAATCGTTCTGATTGATGCTTGTACGGTTAGCAACAAGAACAATCATGCATTTATGTAAACATTCAAATATGTATATATATTTACACTGTGTTAAATAAGTATACCATACGAAATTTATGGACAAGTTTGGAAAATGTATTCGTTTCTTTTTAAATTTTAATAATATTTTTATGAAAATATAAAGGTCCAAATTTCTAGGTTATCATAGACAGATTTCCAGGTTTACATCGATATTTTTTTAAAGTTTTTTCTCAAAATTTTCATCAAATTTTTAAATTGATCAGAGTTTTTAGAAAAATTTCGAGTATGCAGTTTTATAGCCCATTGAATTTATGAGAAACAAAGCGCGAGTTTCAAGTGACTCGAAAATTTCGTTGATTTTTGACAATTTCTTTTTTTTGCTCACGGCGTTCGGTGTTTGGTTCCATATAAAAAAAGTCTCGAGCATTTGTTATTTATGTGAAATAAATGCACAAGACTGGCAGAAAAAAGCGCATGAGTCTCTTGAAGCCTGTAATTTATTATATTAAATCTCAATTGGCTATAAAACTGCGTACACGAAATTTTGCTAAAAAGTCTGATAAAAAAATTTTAAATTTTGATAAAAACTTGTCGAATTTTGTTTTAATTAACCGCTTTAAGCTTTGACGGCCGCCGTAGCTGAATGGGTTGGTGCGTGATTACCATTCGGAATTCACAGAGAGAACGTAGGTTCGAATCTAGGTGAAACACCAAATTAACAAAAACATTTTTCTATTAGCGGTCGCCCCTCGGCAGGCAATGGCAAACCTAAGAGTGTATTTCTTCCATTAAAAAGGCTCCTCATAAAAATATCTGCCGTTCGGAGTCGGCTTGAAACTCCATTTGTGGAACAACATCAACACGCACACCACAAATAGGAGGAGGAGCTCGGCCAAACACCCAAAAAAAGGGTGTACGCGCCAATTATAAATAAAAACTTTGATTTATATCCTAATTAAATAATAAAAGGTTATGTCAAGTTTCAAAACTGATTTCTCATGTTGCTTAATCCATTGATGTATTTCGGAAGTAAGGGAAAAGGGGGCATACGTTTAACCCCTTTTCTGAAAAGCTGAAAAAAATTGAAAAAATATCTATGGCAACCATAGATTTTAATTCATAAATTCACATCCGTGAATTCTTTACATATACCAGGTTGTTCAATAAGTTTTGTTGTTCGATAAGAAAAACGCAAGTTTTTGGTTTTGGATACACTTTCTTATCCAGTACAGTCTCCATGGACATCATGGACACGTGAGCCATCAAGATTCATATTTATGAATTCCATTCCTGAAGTAAGAATCCGGAAGGGCTGTAAAATATGCTTCTCCAGCTGTTACGACCTCACCATTTCATAAAACACGCTTTCCACGCATGAATTTACTTAGTTTTGGAAACAGATAGAAGCCGGAAAAATATTTTTTTTCTTTTGCAAACTGGGTATTTTTTCACGAATTTTTTCCTTCAGTTGGTCTAAAAGGTTACAATAGCATTTGGAATTTATTGTTGTCCCAGTTTGCAAGTAATCTACAATCACAATTTCTTCGCATCCCAAAAAATTACGCCAACACCTTCTTGGCCGATTTCTGAACACAAATTCGTTTCGGAGCCGACGAACCAGGTTCACACAATTTTTTATCCTCGTAGTTTAATTTATATAAGATCATGGTGATGAACCCAAGCATCATTCATAGTCATTAATCGACACTCAAAATCTACTTTATCCTTTTGAAAACTCCCTAGGCGTTGATGGGAAAGCCGCATTTGAATGTTCCATTGTTAGCGAATGCGGCACCCATTGTGCACACAGTGTTCTGAAACCCAATACTTCAGTTAAGGAATAGCTTACACTGCCCAATGAGATGCCTAGGGTCTTCTACAAAATATCTTTTAGTCACTCGACGATTTTCAAATACGATTTCCTGTCTTTTTCTATGATTTCTGGTGTTGTTGCTATTTTTGGATATCCTCGACATGGATCATCTTCAAGGTTTATACGACTACGTTTAAATTCATATCCCAATTTTTCTACTGTACTAATCGATGGCGAAAAAATCCTTGTGAATTGAAACTTCGCTGACGTTCATATGAAGAGTGTACCAGCAAATCAAAAATCGAATTTAGACTAGTAGCGATGCCCTCTCTTATCGAACCAGGAAACTTATTGAACAACCTATTACCATGTATTGACAGTGCCTAGTTGATCCTTTATACAAGAGGATCAGTTTAGAGGTATTGGATTTTAAATTGAAATAAAACAACGAAAATTCTTTATTATTTTTGTCTGAAACCATTCATGATATTTATTTTTTAAAGATAATCTCTTTCGAATGTTGGCCGCAACTGCGCCGTAATTCGGACATCTGTTAACTCTCTGGAGGTCATCGGTCGGTATCTCGCGAATAACTTTACTATTGGCCTTCAATATCTCTATCGAAGCTGGTTTATCCACAAAGCATTTAGACTTTACATACCCTCACAAATAAAAGTCCAAAGGTGTGATATCACATATTCTTGGTGGCTAATCCGTTGGTCCGAGGCGAGAGATAAATTGCTTACCGAAACGACGTCGCAGTAAATCCATTGCTTGATGAGCTGTATGGAAAGTAGCGCAGTTTTGTTGGAACTAAATGTTGTGGAGATCACGGGCTTCAATTTGCAGTATCACATTTGTTTATCCAATCTGATCATCCCTTATAATATATTTCATGATATTTTTGTTTGTAAAGCTTTCAGATTTTGGAGAGATGAAAACCATAGAGAAATCAAATATAATGCAACTTAACTTAGTATTTTCAACTTTAACTTTCCACAAAAGCTTTGAGAACCTATAGCTTAAAAACTTTAAATTTCTTACTCAAAAGTTGTTTTCCCCGTTCTCAGAAGACCTATGGTAATCCATATACCAATTTTCGAATCCGTTTGCTTGTCAGAAAATTTATTTCTTACGGAAATGGTTAAAGGTAATAAAAGGTAGCTTTTCCAAGAGGATATCACTTATTTATTAAGTAGCTCAAGCTGGTCGACGTAGGATGAAAATTATCTTATTGTACGTCATCTTTAATTATTGCTTCATGGATTTATGTGGTCTTTGTAGGAGAGCGAACTACATTTTCATGAAAAAATTATTAAAATAATTAAGCCCCAAATAAATGGTAAAAACTTGCCAATAAGTCCCTGTGCTATAGTTATTTGACGCAGTGTACATAAATACATATTTGCAACAAAATAAACGGCTTGCAACAAAGGCTCTATACATATTTACATATGAATATTGTTTAGTAGCAACACAAATATCCTTATACATACAAATCGAAAGTTGAACTGAGTTGAGGAATTATAGAAATTTATAAACACAACAGCAAAGAGGAGGAGCTCCCACTGCCAAAACTTGTCAGAAATAATAAATTAAGTATTTCGTCTGCATTGCCACTGCGCGTGGATGAACGGACGGTCGGACGGATAAACGAATAAACAGGCAGCGCGGACAGATATTTGATAGTACTTCAATTGCGCTGAGTAAGTGAGGGATATTGTGGCCCTGGCCGGCTGGTCGGCCGGTCGGCTGTCAACATTTTCCCTCCGCTCCGTTAAACACAAATGTTAAGATTAAGATCTACTCTACACAGCCGCAATGGCGCGCCGGCCAAGCTATTGCTGCAGCAGGTCTCCCCACCCGCTTTCTGTCTGCTACTACTGATGAACAGTGGAATTGAATTTAAAGCGAACCGCCAACTGTACTCGTACTTGGCTAAATTGAATTTTTCAATTAGTCGCTAGCCGATACAAACGTATAGCATTTGTGGGTATGTGTTTGTTTGTGTGTAACAATGTCCGCTTGTGAGCGCCGTAATTGATGAAGCAATTGGCCGGTGTACTGTGGTAAAATCATTGCAGGTTTGGTTAGCTAATCGCAGACGCAAAGGTGCATGTTGCTGCTGCTGCTGCTGATGCTGTTGCTGTTGTTGTCTGTGCACTCAGTTATAGTATTGTAGTTAAGAGCTTTATTCAATTACGGTGCATTAGAATGGGAGCCACGGAGCAAAATGATTTAAAATTAACATAAAAAATACAGTTATATTGAGATAATATCAGCGACATAAATTGCTTGGCTGAGTTAACAGCAGTTTTTGTTCAGTTACTGTTTAAAAAAAAGTGTGAGTGCCATTTTCTGTATATTTTAACTACGAAAAGCTGAATGTTATATTTTTTCTAATATGTCAACTTTTTACGCACTGAACATGAAATCGATGAAAATTAAGAGCTTAAGGGGGCAGCTTTTCCAGCTCTTTCTAATTTTTAATTTTTTTTTGCTTAAAAACTCCTTTACAATCTATAGAATATCCTTTCAATGTTTGGAGCTTAGTAGAAAGTCTAAAAAGTTCCTACAAAGTCAGTGAAGTCATGAGAGTCCAACGGAAGATGAATAAAAACGAAAACTTTAATCGTGATTTTCTCGAATTTCTTTGTAGCGTTTTTCAGTAAGACCGCTTCAACTTTTTTTTTGAATAAAACACAAACGGTTTGACTTTTTTAACTAATTTTTTTTTATTATCGAGTTTGAACATATGCATTTAAGTATGAAATTCGATTTCTTTTGCATGACCACTGCGTGCACGTTTTACGAAATCTAATCGTTGAACCCAATTTTCGACCACTCTTTTGCATAAATCGGCCGAAATTCCAGCAATTTCGCGTTCAATATTGGCTCTGAGCTCACAAATCGTCGCCGGCTTGTTACTGTAGACCAATGACTTCACATAACCCCAAAGAAAATAGTCTAGAGGCGTCAAATCACACGAGCGCGTCGGCCATTCGACCGGTCCATTTCTGGAAATAATGCGCTCATCGAACTTACTCTTCAACAAATCAATTGTAGCGTGTGCTGTGTGGCTTGTGGCCCCGTCCTGTTGAAACCACATGTCGTCTAAGTCCATACCATTCAATTGCTGCCAAAAATAATCGTTTATCATGTCGCGGTATCGATTTCAATTGACAGTAACGTGGCGATCGTTCTCGTCAACGAAAAAATATGGGCCAATTACGCCGCCGGCATGTAAACCGCAACAAACAGTGATTTTTTCGGGATGCAACGGTGCCTCATGAATCACGTGTGGATTGCTTTCTGCCCAGTAACGCATATTTTGCTTGTTGACAAAGCCATTGAGCCAAACGGGATGGCTTGTTAAATGGACCGTAAAATGGCCGTAATGCTCTTAAAGTAGCAGCAACAGAACGATTATTTTCATAAAAAATTTGCACGATTTGCAATCGTTGCTCAAGTGTGTAGCGTTCCATGATGAAATGTATACTAATGAAGTTTACAAATGACAAGCGAAAAATAAAAAATATTGCGTCGTTCGCCCTCCCTATCGGAAAAAAGTTGAAGCGCACCTATTGAATAACGCTTTACATTCTTCTTCTTAATTGGCACGATAACCGCTTTTGGCCGAGTTTAAAAAAGCGCGCCATTCGTTTCTTTCTCGAGCTAACCGGCGCCAATTGGACACACCAAGTGAAGCCAAGTCTTTCTTCACCTGTTCTTTCCAACATAGAGGAGGCCTTCCTCTTCCTCTGCTAGCACCAGCTGGTACCACATCCAATACTTTCAGAGCCGTTCGCAGAATCGTTTGTATCCATCTCGACGACTTGGCCCAGCCAATGTAGCCGCTGGATCTTTATTCGCTGTGCTATGTCTATGTCGTCGTAAAGCTCATGCAGCTCATCGTTCTATCGCCTACGATATTCGTCGTCACCAGCTCAGAATCTTTCTCTCAAACACCCCCAGCGACATCTCATCGGTTGTGGAGAGAAGGCATTATTACTTAGTTGCCCACTTGATCCAAAGTAGCACTTGTTGGCAAGAGAGATTCTACGTTGGATTTCAAGGCTGACATTGTTATCGGTATTACTGTTGGTTCCTAAATAAACGAACTCTTTTACAACCTCGAAATAAT
>JAYXIM010030034.1:0-10405 GCA_037575425.1 Anastrepha fraterculus
GATTGCCGCAATCAGAGAACCAGCTGATTGGCTATTCACTTGTGTAATAACTGATAGGCAAGCGGCAATTAGGATCCTGGACTCGATGACAATGCACTAGAAATTGGTCAGGGAATGATTGGCTTCACTTTTCATTGCACCCAAGTTCTGGTGATAGTGACTTTGCGGGAAACTGCGCAGCAGATGAGCTGGCCAGATAAAGGATCTGTGAGGTATTATCTTCGCGGAAGGAGAGGATTGGGATCATCTAACCTACCTGCGGTGTACTACTAGAAGGGTGGTATTTCCATCAACTCAGCGAGCGCTGTGCTAGTACACAAACTTATCTTCCGAATTTCGTGGGTGTCCTCACAGGACACCATCCGCGCATTGCTTCGAGCCATTTCTGTGTCAGCTGTATGCAGGATGGGTGGAATCCATTCAGCACCTTCTCCTTAGCTGATCTGCACTCGCCAACCTGATGAACTTCATACATAAGGCGGTTAAAACAACCGTAACGCAATCGCCGCTCACAAACCAGAAATCTCAGC
Source organism: Anastrepha fraterculus (assembly GCA_037575425.1). Lineage (NCBI taxonomy): Eukaryota > Metazoa > Arthropoda > Insecta > Diptera > Tephritidae > Anastrepha > Anastrepha fraterculus. The sequence continues at coordinate 531 of JAYXIM010030034.1, forward strand.
CCGCCTATTTCTTTTTTTACTTTCCTAGTATCTATGAACTCTCTCCGTTCAAGGTATTTGTTGAATTTTAATAAAAGAGGACAATAAATTGCAGGGAACTCTTTAAAAATATACGAAGATAGCCCGTCTACATCAGATTTTGTTGACGCCTTGAGTTACCGAGCTCCATCTTCAACACCTTCTTGAATAAGAAGCCCTAGAAATACAAGGCATCATTGGCTCTTCAACCCCCTTATGGCGGTGCTTCACTGCACTTTATTTCAATGCCTTTGGAAGTTAATTAAAGTTTGGGTTATCATAATCTACAAAAATAGGTACTTTAGATGCCAATGGATTCCTTATAATGAACCATGAAATTAAAATTGGAAGAAAAATGAACTAAACTCACATTAAAAACTGTCTGACAATAGTAAAAGCCCAACGAAAAAGAGAGAGTAATAAAATTAGTGACGCTACCCTCAGCGTAAACAATAACATTGAAATCAACCCCATATTCTATTATTAGCGTGTTTTTTGCACCAACACACCAAAAGTACATCAAAAAGTTTTGAGTTCACTGTGAAAAAAGACAAAAAAAACAAAAAGAAATGCGCCGTAACATCATAATCTCGTAACGAATTTGTGACTTTTCAGCTTAAATACGCAGATTCTCATTTCAGATATTTATGCGTGACCAAACGTGTATTTATAAGGGAGCGTTTCTGTACCTGTTGTTGTTAGCCACGGGCAGAGGTTGGCGATGGCGTATGCGTAATGTTTGTTTAGTAACTTTACTAATTTATAGGTCACTCAAAAAATCATGTCACATCGCAGTAGTCGCATGTAGAGGGGGGAAAATCAAGAAAAATCTGGAGGCAAATGGGCATAGAGTATGAACAGGAAATTGTTAAGCAAATACGAAGACCGAAAAGGAAAAGGGGACAAAATTGAAGTGAAATATGAATATGGACTTAAAAAAGTAGAGCCTCATTGCTACATTTCTATGCGTGCACATACAAAAAACAGTTTTTAAGAAAATGCGTTGAATGCGGAATAGTTTTTCTGTTTACAAACCCCGCTATCCGAAAAGTTCAAGCAATCTATTCATATCCTTATGGGTGCTGAAATGCATTTATCCTTTCATAAACTCTATATGTATAACCTAATTTCGCGGCACAAATTTCTTTTTCTCCTATTACTTATTTTAATCATTCAGGTAGGGAGGAGTTGCTATGTTCGAATTTCGTTATGTTGCTTTTGTTATGTGAATTGCTTGAAAAAATATTATTATCTTTAGATCACTTTCCTCTGGTGATTTTATTATTTTATAATGGTCTATCCGAAGGGGACGCGCGTCAGAGTATAATTTGAAGGCCGCGACACATGATTCCAATTTGCATTCACACTCTGTTAAAAAGTATCCGAATGCGCTTAAAATATTGTTAAAACTATTTTGATTTAAAGTAGGCACACCTGTGAGTTACTTGCATAAAACTTTTGGGAGCAATCTGTCAGAGAGTATACAAGCTTTATAAACAAGTCAATCCTTTGCAAATTTTCCTTCATAGAATGCAGTTGAGTAAAAAGGCGCTTTGATATTTTGCATTTCCAACAAAATATTATATCAAGGAAGTGTTGATAGTATTATAACATCCAAATGGTGAGTCTGTAATAACGAAAACATAAGCACTCAAGTACAAACAAAGAGTTTTTAGTGAAACTCATTGTGATGAAGAGGGTATCTAACTTGGAGAATGAGGCAAAAAATAAATTTTTGTTTCATTTGATAATCTAAGAATAAACCCAATTAAGATCAGTACAAGGCTAGTTATGACTTTTTGCTATAAGAGGAATTGACCTAAAACTAATTACTCTCATAACTCTCAAGAAACAAATTTGAGTCGCATTCGTTCGTTAAAAAATAATTAATCGCCAAATTGGAGTTTACGAAATTTGACTTCAGACTCTCCATTACATATAGATTTCTGATTTTTTGGCTCTAAAAATTAAAGTTGATTTTTCGTACTTCTTTTCTCAATGAAATAATCTGAATTTTTTGTTTGTTAATTTTATCAAGGTACCGATAAAATAGCTTGATTGTGAACACACTCAACGAGATTCTAAAACCACATTTGCTTTTTCCTTCGTAATTTTTCATTTTTTGGTTTACGAGTTAGCTTTGTTGCGAAATTCAATTTATTTCTTTTAATTTTTATTTATTTATTATTAAATTAGGCTGTATTAACACATCTTGCTGTGATTTTAAATAAAAATGAAATAAAAGTAGAAATAAACCGAAACTAAGTCGTTTTAGGTACCTCTTCAGTTTGAGCAAAAAAATTTATTGGAATAAAATACAAGCAAAATTCAAATTAATGGGTCATCGGATTGGAGGTACTTTTTCGATTTGGTTTTTTCCGACAGATCACGCGCGACTACTGTCAAACTAAATACACAATTTTTATCATTATTCATTGACATTTCACCATGAAAAGACTTACTTCTTAACAACGTTTACACATCGCACAATTGTATTATGAAAATCTGCGCTCTGTGAAAAGTGTTCATCGCGCACTCAGTCCAACTTATGGTGTTCGGCGAGAAGGCCCATGTTTGGCTTAATGGCAGTAAACAAAATAGTCATATTTGGGCTGAGGAGCATCCCGAAGCCAATCAAGAACAGTCATTACATCCATTGAAAACAATCGTTTGGTGCGATTTGTGGACTGGATGAATCATAGGCCCATATTTCTTCAACGACGAGGCTGACGCCAATGACGCAATGAATGCCGAACGCTATCCCGCCTTTGTGATACTGAAAATTGAAGCCCATGATCTCCACAACATTTGGTTCTAACAAGATGGCACTACTTGTCATACGGCTCGTGAAGCAATGGCTTTACTGCGTCGTCGTTTCGGTGAGCAATTTATCTCTCGTCTCGGACCAATATTGGTCACAAATATCGTGTGATATCACATCTTTGGACTTTTATTTGTCGAAATAAATGTATAAATGCTTTGTGGATAAACCAGCTTCGCTTGAGGTGTTGAAAACCAACAATACTAATGTTACTCACGCGATACCGATCGAAGTCCTTCAGTGAGTCATTTAAAATGGGACGGCCGAATTTTTTATTTTTTAGTAATGCTATCATATAATAGACTAAAGAGTCTCAAATTTCAGTTGCTACTCAATACAGCAACTTTTATTATTGAAACATGCTCAAGATCGTTGTGCCAAAATTGTAAGCCTATTGAAGCAAACATTTTTGCAGTTATGAGTATTTGAGCCCCCGTTTCTCCAGGCCGGCCGAGTTTCTATACCGTATCAACTTTAAAACGCTTTTCTGTGACTCGATATGTTTGAAGCTCGTGTACGTTTTAATTCGAAACCGAACTGAACCTGTACTATAGTTTTGAATTTTTGTGCAGTATTTCTTTACATAATTCACCAGATTTCCTTGGCAGCTGTTTTTTGTTTTTTTTTTATTAATCTAAGGTATAACAACAAATTAGCCGACTATTTTATGACTATTTACAGTGCTATGAGAAATTCAAAAATGAAAAAATCCTCCATGGGATACCACCAGAAATATTTCTATTAAGAAACGCATTAAATTTTGTCTTCCGAGTCAAAATGTACACCAAAAAATATTTTTTTCCAGGCGTCTCCGGAGATTCATTGTAACTTGCCCAATTTTCAATATTTTGCAATAAAAATGTAGGAAAATATTGCCCAAGTTTTGCGTCAATATATGCAAATTGACTGAATACTTTCTGTATTCTACGCAGCAACAGTAGCCCTCCAGCGTTAGAGCCTGCTTGGCAGAACACATTCGTGAGCATTAGGCAAGGAAATGGAATGTCAATATGTAGCAGGAGAAATAACAGAAATTTGAGTAAAACAAAAAGAACATTACATACACACACACCCACATCCATCTTCACACACATATGAGAATTTCAAATTACCACATTCATGCTCGACTTCAAAAAGGGTGCTGCACATTGATTAGGCCTAAGGCGACAGTTGGATGACAGGTAACCGATGGCAAAGGTGAAGGAATGATAAAAGTTGTCGGCATTCCTGATTGCAAATTCCGTATGAGTGTGACATGGAACACAAATACATGTGGGTGTGTGGGGCAGACAATACCTTGATGCCACATACGCGAGCTCACTCACCTTTGCCATCATCTAAATAGTACGTGGCGGCGGCTGTGGCATCGTTATCACATCGCAATTCACCACTTTCAAGCGTAAGGCATACGAAATACTAACAAAAACTACTGCAAACCATGGGTGGAGTAGGAAGAGGCATAAACACTTCTAAAGCCCGAAAAATTAAACGCCCTCTCATTGTCAGCTACGGTTGGACGTGATATGACGAATCTCAATTCTCGCAAATACCGCTTCGTCAGCCTCCCTCACTGCGAATTATTCAGCAAACAGTACGTAAATGTGCGTGTATGTATGTGTGTGAGTGCGTCATGCACCGTCTTTGGGCATTCCACAGCAAACCTATTTGGGTATTCCAAAAAAGTATTTCACGAAAAGAAATATGCGCTATGCGTTGCCTCTCCGCCCCCTAGAATTTGGTACGTCCACACCATGGAAGATGAAATTGCTGTCAAATTTAAAAAGGTTCATCCGTTCATGTACGTGCCGCGAATTTACAAATGCATCACATGTTCTCTCTGCTATTACTATTTTCTCCACCTTTTCTATCTGCCGCACTTCTTTCATTTCGGCTCTGCCAGGGAGTCCTGCTTGCTACTCAAATATTGGTTTCATAACAGACGATGTCATATTTATCAGCGAATGCTTCCCATGCCAAATATTCAGTTTCTCTAGATTTATATTGCCAAAATGTATACGTGCGCATGTATGTATGTACATATGTGTGTATATGCATTTTCAAGAATATTTGTATGCACTCTGACGCTCCTGGTGAAGTAATCATAGTGGCATATATTCGAATTCTGCGCCGGATGCTGCTAAATTAGTTAGCGGGTGGCATTTCGTTGGTTACATTCAAGTTGATTGAACTGTTGTAAAATGAAATTGTTCCAATTTGGTTAGACTTTTAAGAAAATCTAGTTTATAAAGTTATTGTTCACGTTTCATTTCCATACAAGTATACACATCTTAAGGTGTCAAATTGAAATCCAGCAGTTAGTTAATATATATATTTGAGTTTTGAGAAAAACATGAGAATTCCTATTAGGTGCACAACTAAGTTGTCGCTGTTTTTTTGATGAAAATACAACTTTATTCTGAAAAAAAAAAAAAAAAAAAATGGTTACAAGTGAATCATTGAAAGTATTGCCCATCGCTGGCTACTACTTTTTTCCATCTTTCTGGTCGATTTCGTATACCGTCACGGTAAAACTGTTCATCTTTCGAGGCTATCCACGGATCAAGTCATCTCTTGATGCCTTGATATGAATGGAACTGCTGGTCAGCTAGACCATGTGCCATCGATCGGAACAGGTGATAATCGGACGGCGGAATATCTGGAGAATATGGCAAGTGGGGTAGGATTTCCCATTTCAGTGTTTCCAGGTAGGTTTTAACGGGTTTGGCAACGTGAGGCCGAGCATTGAAATGCTGTAGAATAACTTGCCTCTCCGCGTATTGTGGACACTTCTCGCGCAGTGCTCGGCTCAATCGCATCAATTGAAGTCGATACCGATCCCAAGTGATGGTTTCGCTTGGTTTCGCTTGGTTTTAACAGTTCATAATAAATAACACCAAATTCGTCCCACCAAATATATAGCATAACCTTCGCAGCGTGAGTATTCGGCCGAGCCGACGACGAAGAAACATGACCGTGTAGTCTCCACGTTTCCACGACAGTCGGTTCTACGTTACCGAACCGACCCGGATTTATATCCGACCAAGGACTCTCACTCCAGCAGCATTCCCCGTCTGTAAGTATGGGTAATGTTTATGCTGTTACAACAACAACAACCGGGCAGTCTCCATGACTTTCTTTTCTTTGGATTTCTGTAATGAATCCATTTTCCATCACCCGTCACGATGCGATTAGGAAAATCCTTCCTTTTTTGCCGCTGGAGCAGTTGTTCACAGGCGAAAAAACGACGTTCAACATCCCTTGGTTTTAACTCCCCTGTTTCTGAATCATTCCCAAAACATGCAATCGGAATTGGATAATACTGAAGCAAGCTCTTCTTGCGTTTGACACGGATCCTCATTGAGCAATGCCTCCAATTCAGCGTCTTCGAAAGTTTTGGCCTTCCTCCACGTGGACGGTCGTCAACATTAAAATCACCGTCTTCGAAGCGACGGAACCAATCTTGGTCCGTTGTTTCACTTAAAGCAGCCATAAACTTTTTGTAGCTCTCGATACGCTTCAGCCGCCGTTTTTTTCGAAAGAAAGAGGAAAATCAACACTTCCCGCAAATGACAATTATTCGGTACAAAACCAGACATTTTCACAAAACAAAAAGTATATGATAGCAAAACAAAATCACCATGTGTCGAAGCAGTTTGTTTATGACTAAGCTTGGTTTATAATGTTTAGCTTATTTTAGAATCGACTAGCACTCACTGCTGGCGGCATCTATTGACAAACAGCGAGAACTTAGTTGCGCACCTAATATTTAAAATTCGTTTTTCATAATTAGGTTATATTGCGGCGAACTATGATACAAAAAGCAAACACATTTAAAAAATTTCCTTAGATGTAAATATTAGCCGCTTCGTTTCGCCATGCATTAGCGCGTGACGAATAGATGAAGCAACTGGTATAAGTAAACATACTTTGGCAGCACGAGGAAAGAGCTGCTAAAAATGACATTTTTCAAAAAGTTTTGCGGTTCGATAAGACAAACACAATTGGGTGAGAATCTAGAAGGACTGCAAAACATGCTTCTACAGCTCTTCTGACCTCATAATTTTATAAATAACGACTTACACGCATGAATTTTTTTAAGTCTGGAAAAAGATGCAAGTCGCCAGTGGCCAAATCTGGTGAATAGGGTGGATGATCCAGTATTCATGGCTTTTAGCCATTCTTAAAGTGCTCGGTGCATTGTCCTGATGAAAAATATTTTTTTACGATTTTTTTCCTGCAGCCGGTCTAGAAGGTTGCAATAATATTCCGAATTTATTGCTTTACCAATTTGCACGAATCCATTCCCTTGCCAAAAAAATTATGCTAACACCTTCTTTGCCGATTTTTGGACAGGAACTCGTTTCGAAGCCGAAGAACCAGGTTCGCACCACTCTTTGGCTTCTTGCTTTGATTTAGGATCATGGTAATAGATCCAAGTCTCAGCCATAGTGATGAATCGACGCTCTAAATGTTACTGAGAAAGTCGCATTCGAATGTGTTTTTCTTCCATTGTTAGCAAATGCGGTAGCCATTGAGCATACAGTTTTCTGGAGCCCAATTCTTCTGCCAAAATATTGCTTACACTATGCAAAGAAATGCTTCTACTAAATCCCTTTCAGTCACTCGACAATTTTCAAATACGATTCCCTCTATTTTTTCTACGATTTCTGGTGTTGTTGCTGTTTTGGGATATACTTTACGTGGATCACCTGGCTTTTACGACTACGTTTAAAATCAGCAACCCATCGTTCTGCTCTACTGATTGATGGCGAAAAGTCCTTATACACTTTTAACATACGTTCCTAAATTTCATTTGATTTTTCTTTACATCGATACTGAAAACAAAGAATCAATTGACAGATTGAAATGAAACTTTGCTTACGCCCATATGAAGAGAGCATCTCAACAAAAAAAAAAAAAAAATTATGCTTGTAGCCACGCCCTCTCTTATCGAATTGCAAACGTTTTTGACTGAGGCACATTTTTATTCCTCTTGCGATTACCCAGTTTCGTTTCTGTGCCGCTAAAGTCAATTTTTATTTGGAGCATATAGCTTTAGGATCCTTTTTTTTGTACATTTACATACATGTAGCTGTGTTTTTTTCTCAGAATGTTAAGGAATATAATTAAATCAACTACAAAAAAAAAAAAATATTAAAGAGAGAATGCTCCAAAAGTAATCATCTTCAACAACTGTATTCACAATAATAGTACCGCGACCTTTGCTAAGTTTAAACTATGCATTTTAATAATTTAATTTAAAAATATAGTCCATACTACAATAAAAACTATTTAACTAAAAGACTCAGACATTGCACAACGTTTAAAAATCATCAACACATTTTCAGCAAAATTTCAATTTTTGTTAGAAAAATCCACGGCGCGCAGCTTTGAAGCCCATTAAATTTTGGTATGATATTGTACCACTTTGCATTAATTTCTTCCGTATAATGAATACTCGAACTTTTTTTTTATATGGAGAAAATGTACTACACTAGAAAAAAATTGTCTAAAACAACGGAATTTTTGGGCCACTTCAAACTTCTGAAAATTTTAATTAATGATTTGAAAATTTGTTGAATTTTTTTTCCATTTTGTACAAAGTTTACTAGTTTGAGGTAAATGGTTTTTGCTGTACAGTGAACTATATTTTTATAAAAAAAAATAGAAACTGAAAGATAATTAAATAGTCCAAATTTTGTAATATGTCGCACTGCTCATATTGTGAATACAGGTGAATTTCTAGTACGCAAATTTGTGAGTGGTAAGAGTGGCGATTTCAATTAGTGACGATGAAATACCAGAACAATCACAAAAACAAAATCTTAAAAATATTAGCGTGCTAATATTTAAGTCACTTACTGTTTTTTATATCGATCTCCGTTTTCTCAGGTATGTATTGACATACAATACTTTCCAATAAGGTTGCGCTTTAGTTCATAAGAACTATTGAATTACCTAAATATGATACCTGCAAAATAACTAAGCAAACGTGGCTTAAATTCAACAAATCCAAATTCAGAATTATATCAACATGAACCGGCCACTAGATGGCAACCGGCAAAATGGGGTGGCCGTACAATGATCGGTTCGAAAGCTGTAATCAAAAAGAATCTAAAGGAAAAGTTTTTCACTGTCTGTGTGAGTGTCCAAGTGTGTTCTACAATGTAGAATGCTGCGGAAATTCTCGATGGTTAACTTGAAAGAAATTGCGGAAAGACTGCAGATTCAAAGTCAAGTTAAGATGGTTCGAATAAAAAAAAGTAGTGGCTCTACAAGTGGTGTATCCAAATAGGATTTTTGTGCTAGTTAGGTCTGGGATGTGTCTCTCAGACAACACCTATTCAAATCAACCAACCAACCTAAATATATAATAAATAAGCAAACTGTTCAATAAACTATCTCTCTGATTTTACTTCATTGATAGAAAAACTGATGTGAAATTGGATATCAGGATTGCAAATATCCCCTAATGATTTTATTTTATTTTATTCTAAAATTTATACTCCCTAATTTTCAGATATCTCTTCTGTCACGGATTATAGGTAGAGCTCATTCGATACCACCTTAGTATCGATACTTTCACTTGTTTCTGACATCCGATTAAAGTATCGAGCACTGAATAAACATCGGTAAAAAATATCGCGTAAAAGACTTAATTATAAAAATTCGACAATTTAAAAAAAAGAAAATATTTTTAACAGAAAATATTATAGTATCTCACCCTTTTACAAGCTGAAATTGGAGTCAACTTTTTCAAAGTTTTTCCTATCAGAAGATATTAGAGACTTTTGCAAAATCATTAACACGCAGAAGTTAAAAGAAAAGTAAAGTAACGCCACATTGAAATTTATATGGCCGGCTTTGAGATGATACAATGAATTTATAATGAAAAAAATATCGATATCTAGTATAAAATTCCAAGAAGTCATCGAGTGAAAAAACTACTTGCTCCGAGGAAGCAACTTCGAGCACATATAAGGTGGTGCAAAATTAATCACCTTAACAGAAGTTTATAATTTTTGCAAATGTGATC
>JAYXIM010030043.1:0-61809 GCA_037575425.1 Anastrepha fraterculus
ATTAAACTTATGTTTGCACTGGTATCTATTAATGCATTATATTCTTTATTATTAATTGTTAACTTTACGTGGGGTAAGTAGTCTGAGGTTGTTCCCAAAAAAAATGGTTTTGATTATTAGGGGTTTGTTTAAATTGACCTCTTTCGCATTTACATTCTTTTAGTTCAGTATTTTCTATTACTTCATTTAACTTATAGTTTTGAACATCATTTCTGGATTCCATGGGTGCGTTTAGGTTTTGCCTAGGTTGTTCCAAGCGATTTTGGCTGAAACATGGTCTAGGGTGTCCTACCTGCCCGACCCTCTGGATATTGTGTATACCATAACGTTCTATATTATCAACTTCCATGGGTTCGTTTAGGTTTTGCCTAGGTTGATTCCATCTATTTTGATTGAAATTTGGCCTAGGGTGTCCTACCTGCCCGAAACGCTGGAAGTTGCCTGATGGGTTATTATCCCTATTATTTTGAATTCTAAATCGTCCTGAATTATTATAATTATCATTATTATTATTATAATTTCGTGCCTGTTCATTATTCCGTCTAAAATAACTTTGTCCTACATAATTTCGTTGATAGTGTCCCTGGTTGTTATTGTTATTATAATTACTAGGGCGGTTATTTCTTTCATCCCTATTTTGGTTATTATATGTCCTATTCTGATTATTATACGATGTTTTATTATGAAATTGTCCCCTATGTTTTTCTTCTCTTCCGAATCTCTTGTATTCGGGTCTTATGCACGTGTCTTCAAACCTTCTTTGATTCATTATATACAAAATATCTTTTAATTGTCTTTGTTCGTAAATTTTGTCGAGTAATGTCCCTTGGGTCATCTCTTTTATAGTATTCACTAACAAGCTGTCTATGTTTGTCAAGTCTATGCCAAGTTCACCATTATAATATACAATTAACTCGTCACTTTTATACTTAATATTCTGAATTACAGTAATTAACTCACTCACCGTATTGACTCGTAGATTGGCCACTTGCTTGTAGATTTCGTGAGGCTCTGTGTCTGGTTTATACCGCAACTTCAGGGTGTCTTTAATTAATTTCCAGTTGTCTGGTTCCGGGATGTTTATGATGACGTCCTTGGCCTGTCCTTGTATGACTTTGTAGAATATGATTCGGACCGCTTCCTTTTTTAGACTTTCCTCTTGTATGGTTGATAATAGGTATTCGATGCTACTGAAGAAGCTGTTGACCGTGACTATTCCTGTCCCGGTGAAAGTTGGCATGTGGTTTATCATTTTAAAGATGTTGTCTCTTTTGCCGTTATCCTGTATTTGGTGTTGTTGCTGTAGTTGGTTTGTTTGCTGTTGAAGATCTAGGTAGGCTTGTCGTAAGCTTTCCAACTGCTGATCTTTCCTGGCCAGTTCTTCGGCCACGCTGACGGAAGCAAAATGAGTCTGCTCCTCCATCCTTCTCCGTTCGTCGAATATTTGTTGTCTTTTAGTATACAGTTTTAGAGAAAAAAAAATTTTTTAGTGGTGTCTAATTTGCAAAAATGTCCACTGCACTATTTTTTGGTTTAGTGGTGTCCAAGTCGCCTAAATTTTCACTGCACTATTTTTTTTTTTATTTTTAGTGGTGTATAATTTGCAAAAATGTCCACTGCACTATTTTTTGGTTTAGTGGTGTCCAAGTCGCCTAAATTTTCACTGCACTATATTTTTTTTTTTTTTTTATTTATTTTTAGTTATCGTATATTTAGTTATACCCTGGAGGGTCCGGTCAACTCCTGAGTTGGCTACGGATTCGCAGGATCAGGTTGGGTGTTTATAAAAAATTATTTTTATTATTTTTATTTCCCGTATTTCGTTTCACTGGATCCTTTTTTTTACTGTTTAAAAGGATCCTACCGACTGCGCCATTTACGTGTTTTTGCCGTTAGGTTTGCGAAAAAAAAACTAAATTCTGTTTTTTGATTTAAACTTTATTTATTTAACTAAATACAACGAACTACTCCAATGGAAGGGAGGAATCAGACTGCCTTTATTGTTTTACTTCAGGTAAAATCAAAGCTTACATATGTATATATATTTGCTTACTCGGTATATTACAATTTTATTTTCTTATTTGCTAGTTACATTGGTTTATGAAAAATACTTATTAATATTACATTTTAGTGTGGGAACGGAAATGCTGATTTGACAATATTCATTGTAAGTGGACAGTAAAGTTAGTTAATTTTGGAACGGTTGCAATTCCTGGAATTGCGACCGAAAAATAAATTTAATTTGTGAATTTAATAATAATTTTTGCAAACAAACGGAAGTTGGTTTAATATTACATTTTGTCTTTAGTTATACTTTCAATGAATTCATCTATGCTTGGTTTTATATATGTAACTGGTTTTATATATGTAACTCACATGCAACAGAGGTTTTGTTGTCAATTTGCAACCTCTGGATGTCAAGAATTTTAAGAAACGTTCTGCCCATTTAACATCCACTGATGTGGCAGCATAAAATAATAGAAATACTAGAAATAAATGTACACTTTAAACTTAGAAAAATGTACTAAATAGATTCAAATCAAAAAAACCAAATAAAAATTAAATTATATTAAGTACATTAAAATAAAATGAATTGATATAAAAATAAATTAAACAAAATAAAATAAAAAGAAATAACTTGAAAATAAAAATAAATAAAGTAAAATATGTAGAATCAAGCAAAATTATATTAAATAAAGTGAACCAAAATCAAATTAAATTAAATTACAATAAAATAAAAAAATAAGTACAATTAAATATAGTAAAAAAAACACCAAATTACATTTAACCAAATAAAATAAAATGAAATGAAATCAAACAAATTTAAACGAAATGAAACAAAATCAAATAAAATTAAATGAAGTTAAATAAAATAAAATTAAATTTTCAGTTCTTTCGCCATTTGTTTGGCACTTCGCTCAAGTCGCTTCTTCAGTCCATTTCATGTGAAGTTGAAAGACGTTGGAAGAGAAAACTCTTCTCTGCGTTGGAAGGATAAGGTGGAGAAGGACTAAGTTTGACTTGGTGGGTCCAATTAGTGCCGGTTAGCACGAAAAAGAAACGACTGGTGCGCTTTGTTAAACTCGGCCAAAATCGCATAAGCGGTTATCGCGTCAATTAAGAAAAAAAGAATAGCATAGCAATACATACATCCACAATTTACATTCAACTGGCTTCAACATACAAATATCTTAGCGGAAACGGAAGGCCCAAAAACACCTATTCAAGATGGAGTAGAGGAACAAGTATAAATGTGTACGTAACTGCCGCTTATTTGGTGTTTGACCGATCTCCTCCCTTATAACTGGTGTGCGTCCGATTTTGTTTCACAAATGGAGGGCCCCAGAGTTTTTCGCCGCCTATATAAGTACACTCGAAGGTATGCTATTGAATACCGAAAGCTGATCGCTATTGGAAAAATCTTTTTCTTCATTTTGTTGTGTCATGCACGGAGATTTGAACCTATGTTCTGCCGAATGGTAGTCACGTACCAACTCATTCGGCTGCGGTAGCAGTGCAAAAATGAAATTTCGCCGGCGTTATTTCGTTGAAACGGTATCGCCTTCGCCGTGACGATCATGGGGTACGACTTCGTCATTATTTTTATTTCGATCTAACCTTTTACAGTGTACTTTACGTAGATCGTGTTTTTGAAGCCCAACACCAGACTGCATCCTTAATCATTTGCCGTATTATACTATATTATGCCTTTTATTGCTGAGAAAAACATATACTGGTAAGCACAGGTGGGTTGAAAAGTAAGAAAAATAAATAATATTTAAACAAAAGCCTCTTTTTTTAATAGTATTTCCTTCAGCTTCAATTCACTTCATTATTCCACTGCATGATAACCATTTGGTTCCATTACAAAAAATACACCTATTGACGAACATAAAAAGAGCTTCGAAGTAAAGAATGAATTGACGCATCGAAATAAATGTTGTTCAAACGAAAGATGAATCATTAAAATGACGTATAAATTCTAATTTCACTATTGCTAAGCAAGTGTCGCTTTCTATAATTTTCTTCCAACCTGTATTACTGAAAACAGTAGAAGAAATTTGAAAAAATATGTACAGCATAAAGCAAAAGCAAACATAAATACATATTCGTATGTACATATGTTTACACATAACTTCTCAATGTGTGTAGGCATTCCAAAAATCTCATTTAGCCATTTTCTGGGCGTCGGCTCCAACAGTCATTTGTCTGTTTAAAGTTCAATATGTGGTATCGCCTGCTGTGCTTGTGGTTTTCACGGATTGTTGCACTTCAATACATATACATACAATAAATATTATATACAAATATGTATATGTGTATGTGCATGGCTATTGGTAGTTTAACCCTAGAGTGCTAATGCTAGTCGATTCGCCCTGTTTGGGCTACGCAATATTGACTTGAAAATATGTTTGCATTACTTGCTAACGTTGCTCAAGCATAGAGTGATTCATTTCGTTCTGCGAAGATATTATACTAACTCTCAGTCAAGATTTTCATAAGGAAAGAGCGGTCACTATCAAAATAGCAAAATTAAGAAAAAACACTAAACACACTAAGCACTAAAAAGCTACTTATTGCATTCTACCACACGGGAGTGTGTACCTTGTTTTCTTTTGTGAAAACTTCTGGGCCATGTCAGATGAACTAGGCGAGAGGCTCCACCAAGAAATCAAATTAATCGCGTAAAGATTTAAAGGAAAATCGAAGGCAGTACTGCTTTCGGAGTATCTATGTAATTTATGCTGGGAAGAAGACACCCATCCGCACATCGAATATGATATATATATATTAATATTCTAGAACTCATTGAAAATATGTTAATGTTCTATAGAAATGAATTATAAATATTATAACATTTACAATTATTACTTTTTTATCAATTTAATATTCATTATAACATTTTAAAGTAAGTTAATTAAAAATTTAGCAAAAGTAAAACCCAAAAGTGTGGATAAGGGGTAACCTCTGCAGAGAAATTTCAATATACTTACACAGAATAAGAAATTCACTCTATGCAGTACAGATATTCTAAAAATTGCGTATTGCGCATAAGTGTAGGTGTTCAAAATTCCAAATGTATAAATGAATTAAACCTGGAATGCAGCTAAAAGACTCATACAGAACATATCTGAATGGAAGGAATTTGCTGTGGCCCTTTGGAACCATAGCAAATAATAAGAAATGTGTAAACATTAGCTTAAACTAAGTTCTCTTACGCGCTTATTTTAACCCGTACGAGTGTTTCCTATTCGGCGATTTTACGTAAAATTTTCTGCTTAAAATTTTCGTAGAATATATTAACCCTCTAATTGCCTTTTTTAATGATCTTTCATTATAGCTATTTTGAGCTCGGGTTAAATATGCCCATTTAGGTGGCAGATACAGGGTTAAAATGTACTACGAAAAAATTTCTAATTAAATTCTACTCCAAAATCTGAGCGCAGAAATGTTATTTGAAGTCGTTTTTTCACAATACTGTCGATAAATTAATTTGCCAAATTTCGGGTAAAATATTAAAACAATAACACACAATGAAAAAAACGACCCCCTGAAAGAATTCAGCAAAGTTTTTTTTTTTTTGTCGGGACAACTAGCAAGTGCAACACTCAGACATTAATTAAGTCCATTGTACTACACTTGGATTCCCTTTTAATTTCAGCAAAGTTAGTTTGCGAGATATATTCTTTCATAATATTTTGCATTTGTTCGTATTGTGTCAAATTTTTGTAAAATTGTTGGGCTGTGCACTTAGCATGTACGCGTAATTAAATTTTTTTTTACAAAATTTTGTTTTCTAGTTAGTCTTAAAGACTTTTTGTTTTTTTTTTTTGCTTTATTATTTCATTATTACGAAATTAATTACACAGAAGCTTAGCAGAAAATTGTATTAAAAAAAATTCCCTAATGCCATCAAATGTAATATAAGCTTAACACACGGCTTGAAAAGTCCCGGGCCTAACAAAAACACGTACCTTTTTTCTTTTACTCAAAATTAGCTTTATTCAATAACGTAATTCCCATCTAGAATAACACAATCATTTCAGCGCCGCTCTAGCATTTTAATATAATTTTTCTGGAACGATTTATCTTTGCCTCAAAATAAGCCTCACTTTCAGCGCTGACGTCTTCCATCGAGCGAAATGTCTTACCGGCGGGCATTTTTCATAGGTCTGCCAGCCAGTAGTCGTTGTGAGTCAAATCTGGCGAATACGGCGTCCCACATCAACTTTGAAATTGCAATTCAAAATTCAATTTACATATGTACTTTTGCCATTGTTTTGATTGACTTGAGAGACGGTGCATTGCCTTGAAAGTGAGCAAACGCGGCGCGCACTTTGAGGAGAGCTTTGAATAGGCAAATGTTGATGCAATATAAGGCGAACACATTCTTTTGATATCTTTACGATGTCAGCTAATTCACGCAACTTTACTTTTCGATCACTCAAAACGATTTTGTGGATTTTTTTGATGTTCTCTGGTGTTGCCGCCTAATTTTGACATTCACTGCCTTGTGCCTCATCGGTGTCTTTACGACCACGTTTGAAGTCAGCAAAACATCGTTCTATTATCGTTTCTGATGGAGCGGAGTTCTCATAACACTTTTTAAGCCATTGCTTCGCTTGAGCGGTATTTTTTCCTATCAAAAAGCAGTGTAAAATAAAAACAAAAAAAAAATTTTTAACTCATTGCTTTGCAAATAACAAAAGTAGCGTCACTCTTAGTCCCATAACTCACGAACTAATGAATAAAATATGAAATTTGTACAACTGTTTTTAAATAGAGCTGAATGCAATAAAACTATGTGTTAGGCCCGGGACCTAAAAAATCCCATATGTTCCAAAATTCTAGCCTGCAACAAATGCTCCTAAAGCGAAAAATTATTGTTTTTTTATTTTTTAATTTTTTAATACGTTTTTATGTATTTTTTTTTAAATAAATTTTGTACATGCGAATAGTTCAGATTTGCGTATTTATTTATTTTTATTCACCAGATCCCAAAAAGTTTTTCTTGTGATGGTATAAAATTTAGAAATATGAGTATTTAAAAAAAAACAAAATAAAATATTAAAAAACGGCTAAACTTTTTTTTAATTATATATAGAAAATATGAAAATAAAAATACATACAATTTGTGCTGCTGATTGATGCCTGAAAAGCCCCAAAAAAAAAAAAAAGAATTAGAATTTCTACATACAAAATAGTATTTGTACTCTAGGGTTAATATGGCAACATAACTGTTAATATGACTGCAAATGTCAATCGAAATTTTCAATATATAGCTTTGTGTGTATATGGAGTCAAGCGAATATATGCGAATGCTTGCATTACCATGTACACAAATATGCACATATGGATGCCCTCACACACAAAGGATGGCCCCTGAAGCTTTTTAAATGTGAACACTTCTACTCGTATAACACACATATATTTATATGTATGCACGCATGTGCCCCAATATGGATGACGTATGCGAGAGTTTACTGCACTCAACCTGCAAAAAATTCTCTCATCAGAGCCTTCTCAACTATTCAAATATTCATACAGTATTAGCAAACTTTTGGAATTTTCTATGCTTTCTTAATGGCATACCTATGGGGGCTGTGTATGTGTTTCAACAAAATTGCATCGATCAAAGAATCGCTTCAATGTATGCACACATACCAGCCAGTATGTCGGTAAAATGTGTTTGTGGCATTTATAATGAATTTTGACATATTTTGCTAGCAAATATTTTGGAAATATCAGACTCATTTATACATCGTAACAGGCTGCTACATAAGCTTGTGCGCTAAAAGCCCCTTGAAAACAGCAAGTTGTATTTGCTACGGAAAATTTATGTGCATATGTGTGTGTACTTTATATAATAAGTATGTAAGCATACAGGCTTGTTAGTTTTTGTGCTAAAACTTTGGGGACATTTTCCTAATCAAGTTTTGTGTCAATGTTTTCCAAGTGTAATAAAATTGAATGACCCACCGCCTCTTCACATTGCCCTTCTTCTCGGACTATGTCTTCAAACTCGGCATTTAATTTTGTCCATATTTTATGTTTTGTGTAAGCACTTACATGCACTTGATGTACGTGTATTGGTGTAAAGGCAGTTTGATTGAATAATTCAAATAAAATATATAGAGAATTATTCAAAATTTGGTGTATCAAAATTGTGCAGGGTATAATTTTTGGAAGATATATTTTTTCTGTATAAATGGTTATGATGGAAGTCAAAGCCGAGTTTATTGTGTATGTAGTGCCTTATAATTTATAAAGTAATCTATCACAGAGTGGCAGCGCTATACTGCGTATCATTTCCCAGCACTGGTATAGAGATGGCTCGAAGACATCAGAAAGAATAAGCGCTGGAATATATGGATCCAAAACAAAGCGTTCTATGACGATGGGTAGTAGCCACCTGTACAAATATCAGCTTAGACAGAAACCTTCAGAATGAGCGATAGTTAGGTGGCAGTCGAAGCTTTGTCATGCCCTCGTTAGTCCTTGAGTGCGATGAAAGTGTGCATTTCCTAACAATGGACAATCGCATCCTCTACCACATGGGTCCCAAGGGTATAACTGTGAACGAAGTAACGGATGCAATGGCTAGAGAAGCTGCGGCCGCGCTAGGCCGTTCCTTGCTTAACCTTTCCTTGCTATGGAAGGATCATCATCAAGGGGAAGATTAGAAGTGTAGAAATAAGGCTAAGAGACGTGAGCAGACATCAAATTGGGGAGCGAACTACATTTTGGGGAATATAATCAAAAGAGGTTCAGCCAACTCATAACCCTTGCTAAGGACAAAGTGAAAATGCTAAAGGGCATTCCAAAAAGTCACTAAAGATTGCGTAGCCGTCTGCACAGGATTGTGATATGATCCACTGATGCCTGCAATTTCTGCGACCTGTATCCGAGGCTCAACCATACCTTCTTCTCGAATGTGTTGATATAGGTCTGGAAGAAATGCATTTACGCGCAGCTCAGCCCAGCTCTATCTTAGGTTTACTAAGAGAACTGGATTTGAATGAGGTACCGTGAGAAATAGAGGGCACAAAAGGCGAAAGTTCGAGATGCAAACCTTATTTTTCGTGCATTCATTCAACATTTTCCAAGTTAAACCCAGAATATTTGATGGGAAAGTCAAAACTGATTGAAAAACCTGATTTTTCTGAAATGAAAATGAAAATAGCAACTGTGAGACCACATGGATAATCCGATGCCGTGACGCCCGTTGATCACAATATGAATTATTAAATTTGGCGCGTACATACTTTTGTTAGGTATAAGGCGAGCTTCATTCTTCTTATTCCTTAAGTCTTGATGTCGCCTCACAAACAGAGGAATCTATAATTTAATGAAGCCAACGAACAACTACAACTGACGTTTTATGAGAAGCTTTTCCATCAAAGAAGTACTCTTGAAGATTCGCCATTGTCGAGATGCCTTTTCTTTTCTTTCTCTCAAATAAGTATATTTCAAAGCCCTAAACGAAATAATTGATAATCGGTGAAACACCAAAATTAAGAAAAAAAACATTTTTCTAATAGCGGTCGCCCCTCGGCAGGCAATGGCAAACCTTTGAGTGTATTTCTGCCATGAAAAAGCTCCTCATAAAAATATTGCCGTTCGGAGTCGGCTTGAAACTGTAGGTCCCTCCATTTGTGGAAGAACATCAAGACGCACACCACAAATAGGAGGAGGAACTCGGCCAAACACCCAAAAAGGGTGTACGCGCCAATTATATACATATATATGTATATATTTTTTTTGTACCACAATTGACTTCCGTTGTACAACGCTTTTACATTTTTGAACATAAGTCGGTGAAGTGTATGATTACTCAGTTGTATTACGTATAAACGCATTCGGGTTCCTCTTTAAGTGGGCTTTGTCGCGAGATTTTTGTTCACAGCATAACTTTTTCATTCGGAAACGCTTACCCGTTCAACATATTCGTACATACATAAATATATCTTCTTGATGAAGAAGAGGAAAATACCATTTTCCACCTTTTGTGGCACTATCCTACTCTAATCAGTTGCAAATTGAAAGAATTATTTAATTAGTTAGAAGACCTCATCATTGCGAAAATCAGGGACTTCTAAAGGTTTTGAAAATTTCATGTTAGTCTTAGGGATATTAGAACAAGTTCCGCTTACAGCGTCACAAGGGTCTAGGAGACTGAGTGGGCCCAATAGTGGAGGAGAATCGCTACAAGCTAACCTAACCTCACATAAATATCTCCTTTCTTTCTTTTAGTTACTCTTTTGTCCTTAGAAGTACTAACTTCAACATTTGAAGATTTTCGTTTTCCTATGTTGGCTTTTCTAGCAGAGTGAATAAAACTGTTTTTTTTTATTCGAATTCAGTTACTGCGTGCTTTGAACCATAAAAAAAGACCTGAATAATTGCGAATCTTTATATTTTATAAAAAATCATGCCCTTTAGTGCGTCTACAGGATCCAAGAACGATTCTGGAATTGGGCCGGGACTTGCTACATATTATTGACAACTTCCAAAAACGAGACAACCTCTCAATAATAAAGGATTACAACTGACAAATAAG
Source organism: Anastrepha fraterculus (assembly GCA_037575425.1). NCBI lineage: Eukaryota > Metazoa > Arthropoda > Insecta > Diptera > Tephritidae > Anastrepha > Anastrepha fraterculus. The sequence continues at coordinate 10,562 of JAYXIM010030043.1, forward strand.
AAGAATTTCATTTCATTTATTGCCCAAAATCATTTTAACATAGGAGTTTACAAAGTTATGATAACGTAAGTAACAGATATAAACCTCAGCAATATTTACCGGTTTTGTTTGTTTGTTTATTTCTTTGTTGGACTATGGCGTACTGATCTTTAGTTTGGAAGTTTCATTAGATTCAGAGTCACCCCTCAGGTGTGTGAATTTCCATCTTACGGAAACTACACGTTCACTGAAGATGCGAGCTGCCATTTCATCATTCAGCCCTCCGTGTTAGCGTTTGCTTCTACTAACTCTAGTTTCCAGAAATCATAACGATGACTACAACGCCTCGTATAGTTCGTAAGTCTTCTCTGTTCAAACTTAGGAGTCTTCGTGATGGTCTTATAGAAAGGAGGATACATTATCTGGCTTGCCCTGAACTGTTCATCCTGTGCAGTTTGAGTTTCTTAACTACAAGGGGTCTTACCAACTTCCTTTACATGGGCTCTGGTAAGTCCGTAAAATAATTATGGCCTATGGAATTTTGCTGGTACCCACTCCCAGGGTATTGAGAACAGTGATATATTCCTCAATGAGTTTAGTTATTATTATGTGTAATTGAAGTGTAAATAAGGTTACCTAGCTGTCTAATAGAATACACTGGCGCTTCAAAGTTATACATTTTGCTGCTTGATTCAATACTGGAATAAATAATTCCACCTGTTTCACAAAAATTGGCACTTTAGGTTCATGCTTTCAATTCTCAATTGCCTCAAAATAAATAAAATAAATAAGTGGCGCGTACTCTTCTGTTAGGTGTTTGGTCAAGCTTCTCTTCTTATTCATGGCGTGCGTCTTGATGTTGTTCAACAAATGGAGGGACCTACAGTTTTAAGCCGACTCCGAGCGGCAATGGTTCTTTATGAGGAGCTTTTCATGGCCGAAATACACTCGGAGGCTTGCCATTGCCTGCCGTCTTCTTCATTTTGGTGTTTTGTGCACAGAGATTCGAACCTATGATACGTACTCGGAATTGAAGACCCGCACCAATCTTTTCGGCTACGACGACCGCCTCAAATGCCTTAGGTATGAAGTAAAAAAGCGCCTGTCAAACAATAAATTTCCTGCCAGTGACGATAAGATTTTTCACGAGCCATCAAGCGCAGATAAATAAGGTTTGAAGCCTCAGCGCTTAGTAAATAAATACCTGCACTAAAAATGCCCCCCTAATACGTTTTATCTTCTCACTTATACTTTCTGTAATCGGCATCGGCACTAAAATTTACTCCAATATCCAACTCACGAGAGCGACAATAATAAATTTAAGCTACCTGTCAAATATTTCAAACTTTTAGAGTATTTAATATTGCAAGCAACTATTGAAATTACCAGGAATAATTCATACTGTGAAAAAAAAACAAGAACAAAAAAAGAATAGTCTCTCTTTTTATTTCATTTGCTCACAAATCATAAAATTTTTGTCCTGCATACTTTATAAGTTGCAATTTCCTTTGCTTGTTGACATCGAGTGAAAAACTTATGAAGGAAAGTGATTGCATTTTTTGCTTTCAATGCAATTTTATTTGTATTTTTTTGAATAATTTCTGCAAAGCATTCAAATCAACGTCACTGAGTGAATGACACTCGAACACAAAATTTGCATATCATGATAAATTGAGCCATTAAAAAATGGCAAGGCAAATAAAAAGTGGAGAGTTAAGTGGGAAAAAATCGTAACAAGAATTTTTATTGAGCTCTTGAAAATGGCGAATGGATTGAAAATGTAGAATATGTAAGGAGTAGGAAAATAGAAAAAGGAAAAATGGAAAAATAGACTGAAATTCGAAATAATAGCCGGATAATTTTAAAGGTAATAAAAACTTGGTGAGATTTTGACTTCGTTTCGCCAGCAGGGGAAGTAAGTGTGTGTGAGAACGAAAAGAGCCTTTAAGAACTACTAAGTGAGTATTAAGGATGAGTGTGTATGTAAATTAAAGCACCGAAGCCAAGTATGCTTAAGCGTGACATGACGATTGTTAATCACTTTTGCGCGGACATGGCACAACTAAATTAATATTAAGTCCCTTTATTTATAAAGGTTGCTCCGCGGAAAGCATTGCTGTCATTGAAGGCCTCGAATTGTTCAGATCCATATACAGCGTTACCGGGAAAGTCGTCCCAAGTATTTTGGGCATTCGATATTCCAGATAATTTAAAGGTTATTTCAAGAAAATATTTTGTTCTGCTTACAGACTTCTTAAATTACAACTATAGTTCTATAGTTCACAGCAGAAAAACAAAAAACCTAGAATCAGGCCAAATCTACACTATTTATGTATAAGAGCTGATGTATGCACCTTACCCGCTCCTCGCCGCCATGTTTGAATAGCTCAGCCGGCAGTAAGTCTGCTAAAGCGGCTTTGCTGTTCTTCATCTGCTCTTCAGCCGCGTTATCGCTATTATCACCATCTCATGGTTGGGTAGCGGAAGGACAGTCCCGTCGTCAACGATAACTTAAAAACCGCTTGGTAGATTTAAATAAAATGTATACTGTTTTTGAAAAAAATAAAAAACTCGTGAGGTTTTTTTAAACAATAGACTGCAATTTGAAATAATAGCCTGCAAAATATTTCCCGAGGCCGCCATATTGTTTATTTTGAAAAAAAAAAACAGCTTCGATCAGACACAAGATTATCTATTAATAAAACTAATTTCTGTTGTCCGATTGATTTTAGATGAATCTCCGAGGACTTGTGATGATCACCGCAATCGACTTCTGGAGAAACGGGCTCCACACAAACAGCGTTAACTTTTAAAATTATTAATTTTTTGTTTTTTAAATTTTGCTGAAGCCAAAACAAAATTATTGAAAATCATAATTTTTTCGGGCCTCTGACTAACCCTAACCCCCCAAGTATTATACCCACCAATAATAAGAGGAAAAGACGAGCTATTTGCATATTTTTACTTTTTTAAGTAATTTAAAATACATTTATTACCAATGTTCGAATTTCGAGCTTCGCAGGTTCATATCTAACTCCGAAAAGCGGGGAAATTATTTTTTTACTTATGACTCAAATGCCTAGAAAAAGTTCGTTTGGATCGGATGACCCTATAAAGATGGAATTTACATTGTTATAAGAAATAGAATAACTCCGAAAATTTTATCACTTTTGATGTAAATATAAATTACAAACTCTTCGTTTATTCTGCGTGAAAAAATCATGGCTATATTAAATATTTGTTTAGAAAGCCTTGCAACAAAATCTGCTGGAAGGCTTAAAGTCCGAAACAAATTCTCATGTAAGACCTACGGACATAGATCAATAAGCCGGAACAATATAGTTAATATGACTATGGTATATGGCTCCGCTTTTTAGAGGGGAAATGGCGTAAAGGTTTTAGCTCTAAACGCAATACACTAAACTTTAAGTTAGACCTTTAAGATCAATGGAGTGTACTCCATACCGAGGTTTTCGCTGTTAGACCTGGCAGCAGACCTAGCTTGTGATTCTACTGAGATCAACTTCAAAGTTAACTTTTACATATATAGTCAGGCAGCCATTAAATCAATTACGTCCTTAAATATAACGTCCAAGATCAGAGCAGTAAGGCAGTCGAAAGTAAATTCTAAGCTACATTTTTATTGGGTGCCAGGCCATAAGGGCATTGAAGGGTACAAGATAGTAGACGATATAGCGAAAAACGGAGTTTCAATCCTCGCATTTTGCAAACGGGAAACCAAAGTCAATACGACTATTATACGAACTATACGAAAACATAATCGGAAAATTCTGGATAAGATGGGAGAGATTATTCACTCGCAGGAATGGAAAGATCACGTGTAAAGATAAGCGTAGTCGTACCGATTTATATTATCATCATGGATAGGGAGAAATGCAAGAAATGTAGGAAGCAGGGCTCAAGGGATACTGTCGAGAATCTCCTGTACGGATATACTGCGGTATTCAATACACGCTTAAAATATCTGGGACCCCACAGTTTGATGGATTGGAAGATATCTCAGCAGTGAATTGGAAATGTTTCCTTAACTTCGCCATAGAAACAGGCACCACGCGGGCGGACTATTTCAGAACACATAACTAAAGAACTCCATCTGGTATCGCCATGTACCCAACCGGTCCATGCGTGACTGCAAGTTAACTAGTATAACTTAACCTAACCTACGGCGGCCACCGTAGCCGAATGGGTTGGTGCGTGACTACCATTCGAAGTTCACAGAGAGAACGTTGGTTCGAATCTCGGACATTTTTCTAATAGCGGTCGCCCCTTGGCAGGCAATGGCAAACCTTGGAGTGTATTTCTGTCATGAAAAAGCTCCTCATAAAAATATCTGCCGTTCGGAGTCGGCTTGAAACTGGAGGTCCCTCCATTTGTGGAACAAAATCAAGACGCACACCACAAATAAGAGGAGGAGCTTGGCCAAACACCCAAGCTCGCGTACACCCTGCCAATAATATATATATATACATATATAAGTTAAACTCTTTAAGATGGGAAAGAGTAAAAAAATAAATTTTTTGAGGAGCTATGCTCCTTTATTGAGTTGCCTTTTTAACAAACTGAGGTTTATAATTATTTCCACCCTACTTAGCTCTAAATGTAGCCGCTGCCGCTCGATACTCTGCTGCTTTTGCCGCTCCCACAGGCGGCGTTGTTTACTTTAACGTGACGACTTTCTTTCGTTGTCCATTCTCACAGGTGATGTTGTTTACTTCAACGTGATCGAATATTTCAGAATGTGGGAATTTCGCTTTTAGGTGCAATACGTTGGCTTTGCATAAGGGTGTCTATGGCCAGACGTATCGTCAGCAGTTTTTGCAAATGCGCGATCAATAGTATGATATTTGATGTTTGGCTCTGCACGCGCTGCAACGTCAGCGATTTTGTTTGTTTGTTTGGTTAGCGTGCAGATTTGTATACTGTGTTATGCTAACATATACATAATAAACTTATGCGAAAGCCTGAAAATTCATCTTTATAAAACCGTTTCAAAATCTTAAATCAGTGAAGAAAAAGCAAAGCTACGAGTATTAATTATAAAATGCAACAAGTACCAAAAAACCATTTTTTTAATAAAAACAGATTTTGTGGGTATATGCAGCGTGGGTTTGTAATGTAAAGGACCAGATCTACAATGTCAACTATGTAATCTCAAAAGAACATGATATTAGATTTTTTTCAGTTTTTGACGTGATAACGTCTTATAATTCGATTTAACAGGCTGCACGCACGAAAAAATGTGTCGTTACCTTGCTCATTAGTGTTACCTTGCTCATTAGTGTTACCTTGCTCATTGCCGTTACCTTGCTCATGTGTCGTTACCTTGCTAATTGCCGTTACCTTGAATGAACTGCAAGCGAAAGCGCGGAACGAACGACAAAGCAAACAAAACAAACGAACGGCAACGTTCGACATCTTGCTCTCTCCTACTTAAGTGAGCGTATATGTGTATGTATATGCGCATATGTACATATATTATATAAATTCACGTATTTGTATTTGCATATATGCCTTCTTATTGATTATTATTAATTTGATTTACATGAAGAATTTAAAATAAAACCAAGTTTGTTAATAATACCTGTTGTTTTAAGGTTATTATTATTTTTTGACGTGATAACGTCTTATAATTCTATGTAGCCGGCTGCACGCACCAAAAAATGCATCGTTATCTTGCTCATGCGTCGTTACCTTGCTTGAACAGCATGTTATGTTATGTTATGTTATGTTATGTTATGTTATATTATGTTATGTTATGTTATGTTATGTTATGTTATGTTATGTTATGTTATGTTATGTTATGTTATGTTATGTTATGTTATGTTATGTTATGTTATGTTATGTTATGTTATGTTATGTTATGTTATGTTATGTTATGTTATGTTATGTTATGTTATGTTATGTTATGTTATGTTATGTTATGTTATGTTATGTTATGTTATGTTATGTTATGTTATGTTATGTTATGTTATGTTATGTTATGTTATGTTATGTTATGTTATGTTATGTTATGTTATGTTATGTTATGTTATGTTATGTTATGTTATGTTATGTTATGTTATGTTATGTTATGTTATGTTATGTTATGTTATGTTATGTTATGTTATGTTATGTTATGCTATGTTATGTTAATGTTAACTCATTCTCTATATCCATACAAAATATCTATCAAACAAAAAAAATTAAAATTTTCTTTTGAAAAATGCAACCATTCAATCAGTATTTTCTTATGACGTTATCACGTTAAACTATCGCCAGTAAACCGACTTTACAGACAACCTCTTTTTCATCAAAAGATAGGATGTCTTTGTTTTTTTGTGTTTTAGCAACAGACTCATGGCTTCAAATAATGACAACAATTGGCTAATTACTCACTTAAAAGCTACATTTAGCAAGTGATAACAACTTAAAAATTGTCAATTGTAAGCAACCAGCTCATCCATCCCACACCCACTCAACCACCAACACTTGTGACATAGGTACGTGTATAAGCCATACAAATAATGTTTCCTGCTTAGCTTTCAAATATGTGTGTATATGTATGTATGTGCCAATGTTTATGTACGTGTTCATCCTTATCTTCTCATTGTTCAGGGCAATTGTAGTTGCTGGTGCAGTGCTTTTTCCTAATTAAGCTGACCACAATTAGTCAAAGTTAATTGCTTGAAGGACAGCGACAATGTGTGTGTAAGTCAAAGATTAGCCAGCGTTCAGCAGAAGAGTTCAATCCTTGCGGCACCGCAAAAAATCGAACGCAGCACAGACAAACAAATAAGAAAACGCCACTTGAGTGGTGGGTGTGTGGTTAAAACTACAATGGTTAGTTTAGATAATTTTGCTTATAGCTGCTTGCCTTCCAAGAACCCATTTCTTTGTACTCGCAGGCTCGTCTGAGGTCATTGAGCACGAAACTTCGCTGACCAGCCGTCTGCGACAACAACGAGCACCACTTGATGTTACATAAATATATCCGTGCTGATGATGTCCGCTCATCCGCTTCACTCGCCCAGCCAGGTTGACACAGAACGTTGGCAGTGATTTTGACTTTCTTGCGACAAACATAGCTATTTCTTCTCCTTTCTATTTCTCTATTATACATTTTTTCTTATGCCTCTGCTTACTTACACACTTTCGTACTTAAATATTTGCACGGCAAAAGTTCGCCTGTCCTTTGGCTTTATCCAATTCTGCGTTTGTTCGCTTTCACACTAACACAGTTACATAAACTCACAATCACATTCATTCATTCATGCATTCACTCCGGGTATTCTCTCTCCTCAAACCCATTGTATTGATTGACACGTTTGTGTAATGCTTGTGATAGCTAGGTTGCAAACCTGCCTGCCTGCTTGCCTGGGTTGCTAGATGGGAGATTTAGATGGACAAAACGCTGTGCTATGTTGTGTTTCGAAGTGGCGATGGTGGCTTTTTATTAAGTTTGTCTTTTGTGTATGTTCAATATTGCATGTGACATTTGTAAATGTCAGTTAGTTGTCAGCAGTTTCATTATTGGAACTTTGCTTGTTTGTCTCTCACTTCACTCACATACATTCGCACATGCATACAACACAAACAAAAGGGCGACAAGATGAGGGTAAAGTGTCGTCCGTGTCGCTCATGTCGTATCAGCTGTTGCCATTTTTGTTGTTACAATACATTGTAGTGTTGTTATTACTGTTGCTTGGAGTATATGTAACAGAAAATTCCTTATTCCTAAATTGTAATTTGTCCCTTTTTATACTTAGCTGTGGACTTGTATGAGTGCGGTCAGTCAGGTGAAACTTTAAGTTGCGCACACTTTTGAGTGACGACGTTTAATGAAAATCTCATTGACGCCAAGGGCAATTAATTAAATATTACATTCGAATTGTATTACATCCCTTGTATTTACGTATGTATTTATTTGATAATGCGCTTTTGCGCTTTTGGCTCCTTTGAGGGTGCACAAGTGCAAAGGTGTATTGGATGTGTTTAAATAGGAGACACTCATTTAGAAATATTTATATGTATGCATTTAGGTGTAAGGTGATTCAAGTGTGATGCAGTGCTTTAACAGCCATTATTTGTACCACATAAAGTAATTTCAAATAATTAGTACTACTGACTTTACCAAACTAAGTTATGAAGCGATACTCAGTTGAACAAGGTGTGAAAGTGATGCAAACATTTCATGAAATTGGTCGATCTTCAAAATTTCGATCAAAATTTTCACTAAAATGGGCACGTTAACAAGCAAAACCGCCACATTGAGGATACTGAAAATCCACATGCCATTCAAGGAAAAACTGTGCGGTCGGAACGAGTCACTGTTTGATGTGACTTTTGCGCCTGTCGGCCGTTCGTTTTCGAAAATGATGCATATAATGCTGACACTGGGAACGGTGAACATTATCGTGACATGATATCTAACTTTTCATGATCCGAATCAGATGACAATGGGCTTGGAAAATTTGTGGAAGATGCCAAATGGCTTAAAAAATAACGCTATTGGAAACGAAGTCCCCAGGACGCATTATTTCACAAGAACGAGATCAATGAACGCCAAATACTTGGAATCCGACACCATTGAACTTCGCGTTATAATTGAATTACAGCCCAAATTAAGTAAAAAGTGCATCGACAAATTTGGTAAGTGTATGAGAAAGCGAATATGAAGAATTAAAAAAAACTTTTCGTCAATCAAATTTTGTTGTTTTTTATTTATGTTAGTATACATTTCAGCACTTATTTGAAAAATCGGCGAAAAATGACTCATCAGCTATAATGGGCATAAACGTTTTATTTTAAATACAGGTATTAAGCTTTGCTCCCGCCCTTTTTTTCTAAATTTAAAGCTTTGTTTTAAATAGTGGTTGCATACTTAAGTTTGGAAATACTTTTCATCACTTGGCACTACTGTTTCCATCTCTCGGGTAGTTCGTGATTTCCACACCAACAGAACTCCCTAAGTCTTTAGAAGCAATTCATAAATTAATTAATTTTTTGCAGTTTTCATAAGGTTTTTGACGTGTGAACGCTTCTGATTCTCCTTTTGTTAACAATTCACCAAGAGAAGAATTCAATAATCCACCTGCTACTAAAGCGCTTTCTACAACTACATTAAGACCGAGAGTTAATGTGTTTGGATAATTTAGTACTTGTGTTACCAAATTTATTTGCATAGCCTAGAATTTCTTCAAAACTTTTGTTTTTTTTGGATTTAAAGGTTTCGAGAGGACTCGACAGAAGCCTTTTCAATAGTCGTTTAAAATCTATTGCTGCCCATGGAAGTAGTTTCAGTGAAACTGAGGTCCATGTTCAGCGATAAATATTAAGTTTTTAATCAAAATTTATATCATTTGATCTTTTATATTTTCAACTAAAAATTATAGGAATTCGTAGAAGTCATGCGCCAATTCTTAGCTATCGTTTCATGAGACTGGGCATCAGATCAACTCCGTCTATGTGAGAACCGTATTCTCAGATAATTTGCGGGCAGCTGAATTTGGTGAATCTCGTTCCTTTTCAATCCTATGGATTTTACATCTGAAGATTGATTCTCAGTATAAAAAGGCAAGTTTTCAAGAATTATTTTGCGAAACAGATAGTGCTAACTAAAGGGTGATCAATTTCGAGGTATCGGATTTTAAATTGGAGTAAAACAACGGAAACTCAAATTGATGGGCCAATCTATTATATTTTTGTGTTGAACCATTCATGACATTTTTTAAAGATAAATGTTGGCCGCAACTGCGCCGTATTTCGGCCATTCGCAAACACAAATTTTTTATGTTCGCTTCCAATGCCTCAATCGAAGCTGGTTTATCCACATACCATTTATACGTTACATATCCCCAACAAATAAAAGTCCAAATGTGTCACATGATCTTGGTGGCCAACCCAGTGGTGCGAGAGATATATTTCTTACCGAAACGGCGACGCAGTAAATCCATTGTTTCATGGGATGAACGGCAAATGTAGCCATATTGTTGAAGGCAAATATTGTGGAGATCACGGATTTTAATTTTCAGCATCAAAAAGTAAATAGCGTTGGCCATTCATTGTTACATTGACGACAGACTCGCCTTTGTTGAAATATGGGCCTATAATTCCTCCAGCACATAGGCCGCACCAAACTGTTGTTTGAGATGGATCTTGAATGGCTTCGAGTTGCTCTTTAGCCCAAATACGGTAATTTTGCTTATTAATGTAGGACTCATCGCTCAACAAAATTTGGGTCCCAAAAAGCGGATCTCCGGCGAGCTTTTCAAGAGCCCAACTATTGAAATTATGACGCTTCAAAGCTTGATCTCAATCAAGATCTCTATACGAGATCTTTGGGTAAAACCTCCCAAGTAGATAGGCCAAGTTGTTGAGACCGTCGCCGAATCGATTCTTATGGACCTTCGAGAAAACTCTCATTCAGCCACAATATTATCTTCACTTCGGGCTTTACGTAGTCTAATCGATCGAGTGTCATCCAATAATGTCAAATTATTCTCAATTTTGCAGATGGTTTTCCGAATAGTGCGTTCGGTAAACACTTTTCACAGAACGTCGAGTTTTATACTACGATTGTACGATTTGTATCATTCATCTGCAAATCACCGTTGCAATCCATCTATCCAAATTTGTAACTACTCGTATTACAGTTCTTTTCAACCTTGCTCAAAAAAACTAAACAAATTTTATTAATTTCATAATTTTATTATATTCCGGGTAGTAAATCTACTTAGATCCTTACAAATAATCCATTTGGTGTACGTTCCATGTTTTTCCGCACCTCACCTCATAGCCTTTCGTACTCTAGCCAAAAATCCCCATCGACACCCACTATGAATGTCGGTGAATCAAGTCTCTTTTCTAGAATCGGGGCTTCTTTTCCGCATTTAACTCTATAAGCTTTGAATATTTCTACAATACAGCTTTTGATTTCCAGCAAAGCCAAGTGCATGCCTGAAAAAAAAATATTTCATGTTATAATAATTGAAGAAGAGTGGAGTTTAATCAGTAAAGAAATTTAAATTTTGCAATAACCTTGCACGAGCATGTTACAGATATCTCGTGTATTTAAAAAAAAGATGCCTTTTTAATTTTTCTCAAATAATATTGATTTATTCATCAATTTCTATTTTATCTCCTTCAAAGTAGGCCCCTTTGGATATAAAAAACTTGTGCCAGCGCCTTTTCCAACCCTCGAAGTAATTCTGATAAGCAATTTTTGGTCAGAGAAAACAAAGATATCTATGACCGTATCGACTCTCCCCTCTTTCCAGTCTTGCCTGCTCGGAAAGGTAGCCCTAGCACAACCCTCAAATCCCAGTTTGCGGATGGAGAGATGCTAAGAAAAGAGAAGGAAGGGGAGATCTGCTTCAATATGCTACTATGTCCTACAGGAAGTTGTCTCCAAAGGCCAATTTCCTTCAACCTAATAGCACTCTGAGCAACAATGGATTTAACCTGCAGATCCACAGGAAGTAAGTGCAGAATAACGTTGAGCGCAGCAGTGGGTCATGTTCTGGACCAGTGATGCCCACACATGCAGTTCTCTGCACTCTCTCTAGTTTAGTGGTCTTGTAGCCCTTCTGAAGAGCTGCCCACCAAACTAGGCAACCGTATGTCAAAATTAGCAGAACCACTAAGTTGTACATCCAAAGTACGACACGTGGCTTGAGACCCCATTTTTTGCTGAACATAGATTTACAGGCGTAGAAGGTTATATTAGCCTTCTTAGCACGGTTTTCTATGTGCAGCTTTCAGTGGAGCTTCTGGTCAAGTCTTACACTAAGATACTTGACTTCCGATGAGAGTAAGACACTGGTTGTGTAGTATTGGAAGCTTAAAAGGTGGAGGCTTGTATTTTCTGGTGAATAGCATCAACTCGGTTTTGTCAGAGTTGACTCTGAGACCGCAACTGGCAGCCCATCTACTGAGTGTAGCCAGTGCACCTTCCAAAATTTCAGCCATTACTGATGGGAAGGGACCTGAGACCATGAGGACCAAGTCATCGGCATATGCTACCACCTTTACCCCACCCCTGTTTAAGCGAGTTAAGGCTTCATCCATAGCTACTAGCCTAAGGAGAGGCGAGAGGGCGCCGCCCTGCGATGTACCCCTATGTACGAACCTAGTGATTCTAGCCCCTACTGCCACAGCATTTATTTCCCTACCACCAAGCAGGGACCTAATCCAGAGATAGATAGATAAGTCTTTCTACCCCTAGCCTATTTAGAGCAGTGACAATTGACTAAGCCGTAATATTATTAAAGGAGCCCTCTAAATATACATATAAAGGCCGCCAAAGTAAATTGTTTTCCCTCCAGAGATTTCTCTACGGTCCCCACTACCTCATGTAAGGCTGACTCGGTAGGTTTCCCTTTCAGGTAAGCGTGTTGGGCTGGATCAAGTCTGGTTTCAAAGTGCTCTTGGATGTGATAGTCGATCACTCTTTGAATAACGGAGGTAAGACTTATAGGTCTGAAGTCCTTGGCCAGGACGGGCCCCTCCTTCCTGCCTTAGGAATGAAGACCAACTGGGAGGTTTTAGTCATCTGAAGCATTACTGGTATAATACTATAATAATATTTTCTTGAGTCCAATACTTACCCACGCATATGCGCGGCCCGCTTCCGAACGGCTGGAATATACCCTTTTTCATTAAGTCCCAAGGTGTCTCATTATTGAAGCGATCAGGATTAAATTCGTAAGGTTTTGGAAAGTAATCAGGATCATGATGATAACTAAAAATTGGTACACTGACTACTTGACCCACGCGAATAGGTATTATATGTCCATTACCCACTTCTAGTTCAGTAGGTTCGGTGCAAATGCGAGCATAAATAGAAACTACGGTCAGCAACCGAATGGTTTCTAAATCGAAAACGCAAAATTAATAATAATAAATGTAGAAAGAAAAATTGTTATGGGAACTCTTACCATTAACGCACTGATCCAAATATGATAGACCACACAATTTTTGATAGCTCACAAAACCATCCTCTTCAAGATTCGCTAATATTTCCTCACGCAACTTCTCTTGATACTCGGGATGATGGGCCAACTTTTAATAGAAACAATTATTAAAATTTTATAATTTTTGAGATTTTTCAAATATTCTACACTGAAGCTCACATAAAAAATCGTATGGGAGATCACACTCGCCGATGTTTCGAAGCCATCTAACATTGTCGTCAACATATGTCCGACCACATCATCGTGTGATAAATGTTTCTTTTCTTGCATCTCTCGCATGTAGTTGAGAAAATCTACTCTATTCTGGCTATTCGCATCATTTTGCCGAAATCTAAGAGCATCTTTAGTTACTTCCGAAAAAAATTGATTGGTTTCTATAGAGAACAAGCGAGGTTGGGCAAAACGACGCAACCAAGGCAGTGGCAGCAATTTAAAATAGCGATCTAGTGACTGTAAAATGCTTGACATCCACTTTTGTCCCATTTGCAAAAAAATATTAGGCTCATCTGGTTGGGCGAGCGTATTCGTTTCAATTCCCCATAGAAACTCGCCTAAAATGTTGGAGGTGAAGCAAAAGCTGAGCTGTGAGGAAGAATTAAGTGACATAAAAATTAAAAGCTATATTATAATAAAGCTTTAGGACTATCGTATACATTAAAAAAATTTACAAAAAATTTTTAATTTTGCCAGTCTGTAATTAGGAATCTCCGGAACTGATGAATTGGATTTTATGAGATTTTCGCTGATAGGTGTAGCAGTTAGCACGCTCAGATCTACCAGAAATTTCTTATGCATGCTATGAATTGACTTTTGGTGTTGACAAACGTTGTTGAATTAAAAATATACAGGTGGAATCTAATGTACAGGGTGCATATGTATTTGTGGCTATAAGTTCCCGAAACCATTATTTTTCTTTTTGCTCTTTTGCAAATAAGACGTAGAGGACCACAACTTAAATAAATAAATTAATAGCTATATCTGCAAATCGAACCGATTTAGAAAATTCTATTTCTCTTAAGTGCACCCACTTACATTTTTTTTGTTTTTTGAAACCATTTATTTATTGCAATCTGTTTTTTAACATTCAGCAGACCTTATACTTAAAACTAAGACATTATATTAGACATGCATGGAAGCCACCCAGTGGTGCAACCATTTCTAGATTTTTACGTATTAGCAAATAAGTCCGTTATTGACTTTCTCTTCAGTCTGTTAAAGGAGATCAGATTGAGAGTTATTTCTTCAATTAAAAGGTTTTGGTCCGTAGGTCCATAGGTAGGTTTTATTATGGCTGTGTAGAGTGAGATTCTACTTTTGAGAGAAACATCAGAATTTCGATTAAGTAACCAGTATAGATTTCGGAGTTTGATTCCAAGTGACAATCTTTCTCCCATCTTTTAGTCATTGAGTTAAATTATCAAGTCCTTTTTGGAGTTTACGTGAAATCTTCTGGGGGTTAGAGTCAATAGCGAGAACAGCGGTGTCATCTGCAAACCTTCCTTAGTGACTGGCAAATCGTGGGTGTAGAACAAGTATAGGATTGGGCCCATTATACTGTCCTGGGGTACACCAGCTAATCTTTCACAGAGCTCAGAGTGTTCTTCGTTTTGTTTAAAAAGGAGGTAGTACAGTGGAATAATTTATGAGTAGAGTATCTTTTATTTTACATGCCAATGCGGCCAAAGGCTTGGGATATGTCGAGAAATGCAGCTACTTCTGCTCAAAAGCTTTGTGAATACTATTTATGTGTGTCTGTGCAGTTGTTCAATGCTGTCCAAAACCAATAGAACAACCGCATAGTCCTCTATGTTTCAGTCCTACAGAGGTTCCTGCCATCATGCACATGAAGTTTTCACCCACTGGTATGGTTTTAGGTGTAGTGATCAACAAAATATGTGTCATGCCACCCACTTCTTAATTCAAGAATTTCGAGTTAAATCTGCTGCATATATCGAGGTTCTAGGAATAGTAGTGACACCCTGAATTGATAGTGTATGGTTGACAGACCAGCAACTTTCTGCTCATCCACAAAAAGCGATGACGACACCTTATTGGATGGCTGAAATTTCCGTATAACACCGAACTTATGGCCACCTACCACCCCAGACCTTTGCCCTCTAGATTATTATGTAGGAAAAATTTGAAATTATTTGCTTGCAAGGACATAACAGAAAGTATTTTATTATTTATTATTTAAACATTTTAAGCTTTGAAATTACTTGAAAAAGATATATCTAGTTTTAGGGCTTCATTTCATCAGAATTGTTATTTCACTGAAAAGATAAATGTCTTATTTTTTCTTTCTACTTAGCTTCTGTCTAAATACAAAACAGAGTTTCGAAATATTCGGCACACAAAATTTTAGATCTAAGTGGAGGCCGGATAAAGCAAAATCAAATAGTTTTAAACCAACAGCTCACATGTCATACAAAGAAAGTGGGAAAGAATTAACTTCGTCTATCAGTTTCGAAAGGAATAACTATTGAGGATGAAACCCTACTCGGTCTTAGCTTAATACTCACATTTTTAGTTTCAATGATGGCATTACCCTGTCTAGTTCTTTCCTCAAGATATTTGGCCAGTTTATTGGCGCAGCACTTCCAAATTGGATAAGCCAGACTGAGCTGGAAATAAGGCATGAATTAATTATTTTTCTGACATTTCTATGAGAATTAAGTTACCTTATTTTGCGTTATCCCTCCATTCACTTCTGACCTTTTCGATTTCCACGATTCATCACTGATGAGGAAGGGATTACAGGCAGCTAGTTTATCTTTCTTTTTATCGTAAATCTATTTAAAGTGTAAGAAAATAAAATCGGGCGTTTTTACACGTACGTATACTTATAACTTCCTATAGGAATATCTATAGAACCAGCTATCTAAGTAAGCATATATTTTAGACAACTGTAATTAAAAAGTTAGCTGAAATTGCTCATCATTTTGAAAATCACAATTTATTCTTCTATTTTAGAACCTTAAAAATACTAAATCCACCATATATGTACATACAATACTGCGTTTAGCACCAAATGAAATTTCACTTCAGGCACATAAAATGATGCTTCTGAGGTTCGTCAGCTGTTTTCTGATAATCAGCAGTTGAAGCGAAACTTGCCTTAAATATAGGGCTTTTAAAAGAGGTGAAAATATTTGCTTACCCAATTTGCTGCTAAATTGCCTCGGAATTTTCCAAAATTTGTCACCATAATTTCCTGCGCCAATTTTGGGTCCAGTATTAAAATTTGTGGATTGCGAGAGAGGAAGACGCCAATAGCGCGGTGAGTCTTCTTATATTTACTGAAAATTTAAATAGATATATTAAACTACATCAAAACACATGCGAAGAATAGATAAGACAAAAAATACATGGAACGAAAACGAAATAGGGAAAATTTGCGGTTTTGAAATCTTCATTAGGGAGTCACAGTATACAAGTGGATATGTGGTTACTACATACCTGTATCTCAAGTGGAAAATAAGATATTTGAATTTTAGCCCTGCTGAAATTTGGAGTAACTAAGTCTAAGTCCTCCCAACAGTACTCACAATAGGAAGTTTAATGATAGATTTCGTTCTTATCGTGCTTGTCTAAGACCTTACTAATACACATAACCAAATTACCAGTGAATTACTTCAGGTGTAATGCGTTTGGTTTCTATAAAATAAAACATATCCCTAATAACGAGTTCACATCCTTTTTCTTACTTCTACTGCAGCATCTTCGAAAGGGCTCACCCAGGATTCTTGCTTATTAAGCAGTACATAATTAATACTTTGGGAAATACTTAAGTGAAGTGGATATATCCTCTATTTTTAGGGGGTACACATCTACGGTCCAATGACAGATAAGTGTGCCGGAACAGCTGCTCGCGATCTTCCAGGAAGAGTTTGTTTGGTCGTACCCTGCCTTGAAGATTAAATAATATAAACATTTATTTAATTTTTCGCATTATTAGGGGTCCCGATTATTCATTTAAAGGAAATTATGTACTCCGTTGTGATTAAATTAAATTGTGTGTGAATTAAAGAACCACCAGAAATCATACATATTTCAATTGCACGACATTTTTTTATATGGAGAAAATAGGCAACATAGTGAGGGGGAAAATCATCAAAAATCAACGAGAAGGTTGAACCAATTTAAAGCTGCACCTTATTGTATTAAAATTTAATGGACTATAAAATTCCATACCGAAATTTTTTTTTAATTCTGATTAAAAATGTTTAAATTTCTATGAAAGTTTTTGATTTATTTTAATAAATCCTACACATAGTTCGAAACTTGAATTACAATGGTCTTTGTTATGAAATGACCTGTTTTTTATGAAAAAAAATTTAAATTAAAAAATAAATAAATAAACTGTTTAAGCTGGTCAATTTGCTACGGAGTATATAACATATTATATTTGTCAAGCCGAAATAAAATGACCTGCTGTCCTCGTCAAACTGGCCACTGCTGACATTTAAAGCACTTGCAACAGTTTGAGAATAGGCTCCTTTATTTATGAGTACTTCACACTTACTTGTAAATATCATCGACATCATAGAATAGCGGCCGTTTGCCGGTTATAGCGCTGGGAATATTCCCGAAAAATATATTTGGCTTTGGGCCATCTAATCCAATCTCTTTGAATACACCATGATGCCTGGTCAAATATTTGTAAACTAACAGAATGATAGCTCCGAGCAAGGTTACAGTGATTAGAAGCGTTTCCATTTCTTTACTGATCGCTCGTAAATTTTTGCTCGAAAACGAAATTTTGTTATCAGCGTAGAACTGTTATCAGCAGAAACTAGTTCTGGATTTACTTTATAGAATGCTAACATACGAGGTGTGATTACAAATAACGAGACTGATGTTGTGAAATACGATGGTTTAATTTCATATACTATACACATATTAATTTATTATCATCTTCAATACACACTTCACCTCCAAAAAAAGAAAACAGCTTACGAATTGTCTATTCTTTTGAACAGTGCTAGAAGTCTTCTTCAATCGACTATTTCAGAACTCGTAACGTTGTCTCTTTCACAGCTTGAACAAAATCAAATATTGTGTCTTTTAATGCAATTTTCTCCGTAGAAAACAGAAAACCAATAGAAATTACACAGCGCAAAATCCGATGCACGACACTGAGATTATTTAATTGGCTAGAGCTTGGCTTGACAGATAGCATTGCTTTGATGGATCTTTCACTTGTCTTTTCAAGATGCGGGAGCTAAAACGTAAAGGTAATAATGGTGACTAATAGTTTGAGCTTCAGGAACCCACTGAAGATGATGGCAGATTAAATCAAGTTACCAATTCCTCGACACTTTC
This sequence comes from Anastrepha fraterculus, assembly GCA_037575425.1. Lineage (NCBI taxonomy): Eukaryota > Metazoa > Arthropoda > Insecta > Diptera > Tephritidae > Anastrepha > Anastrepha fraterculus. The sequence goes on from JAYXIM010030043.1 coordinate 28,837, forward strand.
ATATGCTTTGCGGTCCAAATCATCTCGAACATTTTCTGAGAGCCCTCTGGAAGAGACTGAGTTCTCCCCACGTGCGTGAGATACACAGTCATATTCGTATAACTTAGACAATAAATTGTACATGTTGGTGGTGGTTTTTCTAAGCTTAAAGTAAAATTTTCCAGCATTATCTTGCTCTATGGTTGCACTTAATATTTTTCAGGTGAAAAAAAGGAACTCTACTGAGAACAAATCTATGTTTAACTGATTTCTTTACATAAGCTAGAAGTAGTACATCCAAAACGGATGCCTTCAACCCAAACAGCTGTCAATCGCTGACATTTGGCGCTCGCGGACTGCTTCTATAGCAGCGACAGATTAGTTATTTAATAGTTCCACCTCGTAATAAGGTCAAATGGATCAATTACTTAATACATAGTTATTGGCTACAACTAATAATAGAAATAGATTTGACTTTGTCCGTGAATATTGTGATTTTTGAAATTGTTAGTGTATATATTGATGTGGTTCCATAGATGGAATATTTGTTTTACTGCATTAATGGTAATTTGTGGCCTTCTGTTTTTTTTTTTTTTGGTAATGACACCCTTTTATAATATTTATAAATAAATATATTTAACAAATGCCATTGCCACTGTTGTGTTTTGATAAGAAATCAATCAGTATCATCCGTAAATATGAGGCACATTCGATTCGCCGAGCGTTAGTGAGTGGCGAATAGATGATGAAGCATAAATACATTAATAAATAAATACATAAAAATTACATTAGTTTCGAGGCACTTAATGTGTATTATTAAGACCATATAAGTATAATATAGTTTGGTTTTGTAGGTCCATTGTGGTACCACCGTTTCGGGCATTCGTCTCCCGCTCTAATTCCAGATATGGAAAAACCATTTAAGTAGTTATGATATCTAAAATCTGATACACTTTACGAGATTATTTGGATTGTTATTATACTATTCAAAACTCCTATATCACTTCAAAAGTAGTGATACATTTTTATTGTTGGAGTAGTGTAAGTGGAAAAATTAAAATCCCGAAAATCCCGGGACTGATATTTTACTTACACTGAATACATACTTTACTTTTTATTCATCTGTTAATCGCTTTAAACCTGGAAAATTGTTGTCCGGCGCTTATCAGTGGTTTATATGTAAACATAAAGTAAAGAAGCGAAGAATTATCGCAGAGGAGTTCACTAAATCTAGTTGTTCGAAAAGCGAACGTAAAATTAAGTACACTAATAAATAAATAATAGTTGCACATACACATGTACATATGTATGTATAACAATAACGGGTGATCAATCATGAGGTGCTCTTTTCAATAGTTAAAAAAAAATAAAAATGTAAATTATGTTCAAAACCTTTATTTATCATTTGAAAGGACATTCTTTGACATTTACTTTTTGAATATGACTTCATTCAAATGTTGGCCGCAACTACACTTAAGGTGGTCCATTCTGAAGGTCCAATTTTCAATCACTCGTTCGAGCATTTCGACTGGTATGTCGTGAATAACACGCGTAATGTTGGCTTCCTGAGCTTCAATCGTAGCTGGTTTATCAGCATAGACCTTGGACTTCACGAATCCCCAAAGAAAAAAGTCCAAAGGTGTGATATCACAAGATCTTGGTGGCCAACTCACAGGTCCTAAACGTGAAATCAGCTGCTCTCCGAAATGACTTCTCAACAAAGTCATTGTTTCACGAGCTGTATGGCAAGTGGCTCCGTCTTGTTGAAACCAAATGCCGTAGAGATCATTAGATTCAATTTCAGGTAGCAAAAAGTCCGATATCATGGTACGGTAGCGAGCACCATTCACAGTTACGTTGCGGCCATCATCATTTTTGAAAAACTATGGACCGATGATTCCACCAGCCCATAAACCACACCAGACCGTTGTTTTCTCTGGGTGTAAAGGTAGCTCTTGAACCTGTTCTGGTTGCTCTTCATCCCAAATACGGCAATTTTGCTTATTGACGTAACCATTGAGCCAGAAATGCGCCTCATCGCTGAACAAAATTTTGCTCGAAAACAGCGGATCTTCTTCAATCTTTTCAAGAGCCCAATCAGCAAAACGGTGACGTGCAGGAAGGTCATTTGGCTTTAGTTCTTGTACGAGCTGTATTTTGTATGCTTTTAAATGAAGATCCTTCCGTAAAATTGACCAAGTTGTTCCATACGAAAGTCCAAGTTGCTGAGAACGGTGCCGAATCGATTTATCGCGGTTTTCACGTACACTCTCTGCTACTGCCGCTATATTCTTAATGCTTCTTGCTGGACGTGGTCTATTCGGTCGAGAATTATCCACCAATGAATATTCGGATTCAAATTTGTTGATGGTATGTCGAATAGTGTTTAATGCAGGCCGATTATGTTGACCATAATGCGGTCTAAGCGCACGAAAAACATTTGTCACAGAACGCTGATTTTCATAATACAGTTGAACAATTTGTAGACGTTGTTGCGGTGTGAGTCTTTCCATGATGAAATGCCAAACGCTGTTGAACAAATCCACGATGACAGTTTGCCACAACTCGCGCGCGATCTGTAAAAAAAACGCAAATGAAAAAAACTCCTCTTAATTGATCACCCGTTATATTTTATTTTCCAATTGTACAGTCCAGTAATTATAATTATGAAAGAGAATATCTCCTAGACCAAAGACAGTAATAGTCCAGAAGCTCTGAATTCCCACGACAGTCGGTTCTACGTTATCGGAACGACCCGGATTTATATCCGGCTGGGACTGCCACTCCAGCAGCATTACCCGTACATTTATGGGAATGCTTATGCTGCTACAACAACAAAAACATATTGTTTTTTTCTTTTTTAGATGGATTAATGTTTTAAGAGTTTGAGCCAAAGTGTGAATAGTTTATCGAAAATATTGCGAATAGAACGTTTTCAAATGAAATTTCTGTCCTCAGATATCCAGAATATTATTTAACGAGGAATTTTTTAGTTGTACATTTTAACCTTCTATCTCCTACCTCAGCGGACATTTGTCACTCTTTCTCACAACAGGTATAATGTAAGTTCATTAAATTAATTTAATCAGGTAGTTAAAAGGTTAAATTTGTTCACCAACATTTTAAGCAGACAATTTTTAATGTTCACACATTTGCTACAGATACATAGCAAACACACGCAACTATGAGTATTAGATTGAAATAAAGATGTATTAGAAGTAATTTTTCCGAATTAAGTAGGTCGGAGATTATCTTGAGCGAGTAGTTCGGCTACGGCAAAATGACAGGAATGTCATTGAAACTGAAATTGTTCCATAAATTGCCACGCAATTCTCAATAGCTTTAAAACCAAAGTGCGAACGCTAACATTGAGTCGAAATATGGTATGCATGCATAAAAAAAGTGTATGCCTTCACAGAATCTTTTGCTAGAATCATTCTATTCATCATTCTCTATTTTTCCGAGGGCTGATGAAAGCGAAGTACTCTATTAATTGGCCGAGTAGCTAGAAAATGTCAATCATTCCGGATGGTATATCGTATATGAACATTAGACTTTGAGCGAGTAGTCTGATCTCAAGTAATAAAACATTGATAAGCATACACCTCGTGGACTCAAGGGATTATTCAAATTAAGGGGGTAGTATGGTTAATTCGGTGTAAAACAAGCATATTTTTCGAAATTTTTTTTGTCGACACAGTTGATTTATTCAAAATTTTAAAATTACTTCATTATAAAGTCATATTTAAAGAATATTGTGTGAAATTTTCATTGATTTTTATGAAGAAATGAGTTGGTGGCAGCGAATCTTCGCGGACGTCTCATAAAAAAGTTGTCCCTCAGAACTCATTACTGGATCAACTAAAATCAAAAACCCAAATTGATTTCATCAGCTAATAAAGTTTCGCAGGTAACAACGTCGAATTTTTTTTTTTTTTTTTTTTTAATTTTTTAAAGCGCTTTGAAGTCAAAACACCGATTTTTCATAAAAAAAAAACTTGAAAACTTTGTTGTTTTAAAATATGACAAAATTAAAAAAAAAAAAAACAAAACTCGACGTCATTACCTCGTGAATAAAGTAAAGAAACAAAAAAACCAAATTTGAAAAGAATCGGTGCAGTAGATATGAATCTGCAGTGGACACCGACCGTAAAAAAGGCAAGTGTGAGAAAAACGCGTTTAAAGATTTTCGGCAGCGTGAAATCCGGTTGGAGAGGTAGATACTTAATCCTTTGTGTCTTTGTCAATTTTACTCTAATGCACTTCAAACTTTCACACAATAATCTTAAGATGTTATAGAATAATTAAAAAAAAAAAAAAAATGAAAAAAAAAAAATACCATACTACCCCCTTAAGTGAACTCTTTCAATTGTAAGAGAATGTGAGGAATACATCGGATTTCGGATGATGCAGGTATAATGAATGGTCTAAAAATTATTTGAACCCGTTCATTAATGCAATCTGTTTTTTAAACATTAAGCAACATTTTTACTTAAATCTATTTCATTCATTTAAGAGAAAAACAACATTTATGGAACACACCATAATTTATTAACATATGAGGACTTTGGTAGATTTTCTTTTGAATGTGGTGAAGGTTACGGGATTTGCAATTATTCCTATGGCAAAAGCGTTTGAGTGCGATTGTAGTCGTGTGTTGTGTGATATGGCATATTTTCTTATTTATTCAATTATTGTGAGTACCTTAAGATCACACTGAATTTGCTTGAGATCAATTTGAGGGTTTTCGACTGGAATCATTGCAGTATCTCGATGTTGGAGTCAGCTGCAGTGCCCAAAAGTTGAATGTCATATGCTCATATCGGTTGCAAGATAGCTGAGTAAAGTGAGAGCTTACTTTCGAGAGAAACCTGGGACTTTCGATGTAGATAGTAACCAATTAAGGTTTCTAAGTTTTATTCCTAGAGCCTTCCGTTTGGTGAAAATATGGGGATTCCATGTGAGTTTGCTATCAAGATGCCTCCCGAAATATTTTGTGACGTTAGTTTGGGTGATGATTATGTTATTGAGTTTCACGTGAGGGCAAGTTTTTCGATTTAGTGTAAAAGTGACTTGGGAAGATTTTGTCTCGGCTTTGTGGCTTAATGCCAATTAAGAATTAAGTAATATTTTTCTAGTACACGGGTCTTTAAAATAGCTATTGTATCGTCGCAAAAAGCTAAGCTTGTCCTAGCACATGCTTTCGGAAATTTTTATACTTTTTTATTAACTAAGAACATAAGGGCTCGAACTAACATTTAAAAATTAATCAAAAATTTGCTTCACCATTTCAGGTTTTCCCTACAGGGTTCTTTTGATTTTTGTTCATTAGTTACTTCGAACAATCAATTCTCTTCCAGCACAAAGTGATGAGCACTTAACTCACTACTCTCTTGCTTATTGAAAAATTGAATGTTAGTTGTGAACTGAACTAAATTTAATTTTAAAATTAAATTATTAGACACAAAAAAAAAAAATATTAAACAATTCCAAACAATTTATTTGTCCCTGAGAAGAGTCAAGTGAATAAAAACTTTCACGCTGCACTCCTACACTACGCTTGATATACAGATGTACTTATTTTGATGATTTGTTATCTTATTTATAAATAGTATGAAAGTATTATTAATCAAAGCAAGCAGTGCAAAGTATATATGTATGCGCGTGTCTGTATATAAATGTGTGCTAGTAGATACATACATTAGAAAGGGCAGCTACACTCGTAAATGGGTACACACTAAAAAATTAAAACTGAGTGCATCGGTGGATGTTCATATATTATATCCGCTTTAATCTATAAATCCTCTATATAATTTTTCTTCTCTCGGTTTTTTTTTTCGATGAAGAAAGTTAAGATGGCTACATACTGCCCCCGGATATTATTACAAAGCCACCACATATGGGCAAGTTTTGACTGATTACCTTAGTAATCCAATTTCAAATTTTGTACAATATTTACGACAAATTTTCATCAAAATTTCAGTTTAATCAGAATTTTTTAATAAAACGTATGAACCCAGTTCCATTTCCATAGCCTACCAAAGTTTTGTACAAGGTGTTTCAGAATTAATCATGCAATATTTTTTAATAACTTTTTTCCTAAATAAAATCAAAAATTATTTTGAGAGATAGAAATCTTTATTTTAATCTTTGCGCGCTCCATCGTTTGTCTGTTCTGCAGCTTTCTACAAGATGAAGTTCAAAATAAACAAGACTGAGTTAAAATACAAACGACAGGAGCTTTGTTCTAATAACTTCGAGTTTATTTATTCAAAATTGTCCCCTCTGACCTCAATACACTGATTTGCGAATACAGTGAGTGATTGATGGTTGAAATGCGATTTCTAGTCAAAAAATCAGTCACAAGAGTGGATCGATGAGATGGTTATTATCATACAATAAGCGTCAGCTTCCTCCCTCGCGGTATTCAGGGCGAATTCGACGAATACGATGCAACACACGCATCCAAACGCCAAGATATAAAATTGCGTTGGCGGTTTGGCCCACTGGCACGAACTCCTTGTGGACGATTCTCTTGGAATCGTAAAAGCAAATGAGCATCGACTTGATCTTTGAGTTCTCCAAACCCCATGTTTTGGGTGGTGGCACGCCTGGGGTCTTCCATTTGGAACTTTAACGCTTAGTTTCAGGTTCCTGTTAGAAATACCACGTTTCATCACCAGTTACAAAGGTGTAAGGAAGTTTTCATTTGATGAATTCTGAGCAATTGTTGGTCCTCAGTTATCTTGTGCGGAATAACACAACACAGACTTTCATAAGCCCGAATGATCACTTAAAATGCGAAAAATCGATGTTTTGGGAGATATTCAATCAGATTCCAAGAATTTCAACGATGATTTCGGTTCATTTTTGAGAAATTTACGAATTCGACGGAGTTTTCGGTGATTACTGATTTTGGGCGACCATTATGTTCATTGTCATTTATGTCCTCACAACCATGTCTGAAACGAGTAAACGACTCATAAACTCTGGCACGAGATAAACAATCATCGCCATAAACTTTTTTCGTCAATTCAAATGTTTCGGTAAACATTTCACCGATTTTAAAACAAAATTTGATATTAGTTCTTTGTTCGAAACTCATTTTTGTACCGCTGCTGCATATCTACTGACACTTTAGACTGAATAACTTCGCTTCCACTGAGCCGAATGTCACCAAGCTTTCACTGGAAGTCAGCTAGGGATGTAACTTCCAATGCACTAACTCAGTAAAAATATGGCATCATCAAAAACATTTTTATGACACCAGTCCTATTTATTTTTAACTTCACCTTATACCTCACAAATATGAAATATGATTGACGCAAGACGCTATTTGAAAAATATATACAATAAATTTTTCGACAAGGCAATTACTTTTGCCCAAGTTTGAAGTTGGACCCTTTCGTTGATTTGTAATATATATTTTTCCATTTTCGTTGATTTTTGATACCTATATGAACGGCGGCCGCCATAGCCGAATGGGTTTGTGCGTGACTACCGTTTGGAATTCACAGAGAGAACGTAGGTTCGAATCTCGGTGAAACACCAAAATTACACCTCTGAGTGTATTTCTGCCATGAAAAAGCTCCTAATAAAAATATCTGACGTTCGGAGTGGGCTTCAAACTGTAGGTCCCTCAATTTGTGGAACAACATCAAGACGCACACCACAAATAAGAGGAGGAGCTCGGCCAAGCACCTCAAAAGGGTGTACGCGCCCATTATATATATATATATTTTTCCTGTTATAGAATTATTTGTATATGGATGAAATTCGAAACATCGACAGGAGAAAAAAAGGCAAATAAAAACAACGAGAATTTAAGCCACGACAAACCACTTTATTATATACTTGTAAGTACTAAAATGTAATGTAGCTTAATTATTTTTTCAATTCTAGTTAAATATTTAGATTAAAATTCTTTTCGAATTTTTACAAATCTTTTACAAAGTTTGGTACTTCGATTATTATGATATTTGCGTAACAAAAAAGTATATTTAAAAAAAAAAAAATGGAATAAACTAATAAACAAACTAATAAATAGTCAAAGCTTATCAGTATGTGATACTTCTATAATAATTTTGGGGGTGTGTACATAGAGGTACACACAGCAATAACACACTGAACATTAAGGTTGCATATTTAGTCAGACCTACATTAATTTTGATACATATATTTTTAGAGCTAAAAAAACTTTTCGTGAAAATTTATTACGCTTTCTAAACTAATTTCTACATTTGATTTTAATTGGTGGCTTTTTTAGTTGAAGTACCAGTCTGGCACTCCCCAAGTAGTACTAAAACGGCATTTTGATACCATTTTGAGGCATCCAACGGGCAGATATCTCCACCCAACCAAAGCTGTTGATGTTTTGCAGAAGGTTGATGGTATTTAGATTGAAGCACTGCCCCAGGCTGTCGAAGAAAGGAGCACCCACTGACCGTAATCGTCTAGTTACCGAACCTGAACTTTTCTGAAATGGGGATTAAATGATAAAAGCTTTTTTTAAATAAAGTAACACCTATTTTTAAAAAAAGAGCCAAAACTTAATGATTGAATTTTGATTTTGACAGCATTCTACCGCCTTCTAGCAGTGCTAGCGTTCAACGAGTTGATAGAAAAATCCATGTATTGTGTTGTTCTGCAAGTTCAGCCAGTTATTGAAAATGAAACCGATTTTAGGAAAAAAGTAGTACAAAAACTGACTCAATTGTATGCATTCCACTATTACTTTTGTTTCTATGCTTGAAAAAAAAAGCTGCACGTTCGAAGGTACCCTATTTGTAAAGAGCTGCCAAGGGAATCAATTCAACAAACGTAGGGTTGACCATTTAAATTGAAAGGAAAGTAAAAAAAAATATTTAGAAATAAATTTGTTCGCTGTGCATTTAAATAAAATAAATAAAAGTGAGTTTTTTTTATTTTTGCATTTTTTGAAGTTTGCCGATATGGCAGCGATTTCACGTCGCATGTTGACTTTCATTTCAGTCAGATTCCTTTGTTTATTGGCGTACACCTGGAACTTCAAAAAATTTCGCAAATAAAAGTATGCTGATCAGGGTGGCCAGTCAAAATCGCCATTTTTCGATATCGGTTGATTGTATGGCATACATATGTCGTTCTGCATTCTTGTTGTTGTATAAGTTCATCAAGCCCTGCCGGTACAGCGTATTCACTAGTTGTCATTATCTCTCTTATCTAACGGTAGACAGCTGGTCGACAAAATACATTAAAGGTGGGTAGTCAAACTCAATGGACTCTTTCATAATTTACTGCAGCATAAATATGCAATCTGTTACTGATCTATTTTTACGGAAACCCTGCTGACCTTCTTGTCTTTTTAAATATGATTGTAACTTCAATTATAATACTTTTGTAAAAAGTGTTTGAGCAAATGGTAAGATTGTTATTCCGCGATAGGGTTGGTTGTCGTTTTTTTTTTTAACTTTCTTAAAGATAAGGGTCATTATAAAGGGGTTTCGAATAACAGGTGTTATAGGTGAATGAATTGCGCTACTGAGAGATGATTAACGATTTTTAATGGCCGGAATTGGATGGTATTGATCTGAACAACGTTTATTTTCAACAAGACGGCGCGACGTGCCACATAAGCAACAAAACCATTGATCTTTTACGGGAAAAGTTTCCGGAGCGTGTTATCTCTCGAAGAGATCACAATTTAACTTCTTGTGACTTTTTTCTTTGGAGCCACGTGAAGAGAAGGTCTACGCCAACAGGCCAGGGTTGATTCAAGACCTCAAAGATTGAATTCGTGAGGCTATCGAGGACATTGGGCATCCACTTTGCAAATCGGTAAACGAAAATTTCATGAAAAGGATATTGTCCTGTAAACGTGGTCCTGGTGGTCATTTGCCTGATGTTATTTTCCACAATTCATGGCATACCTTCCGCTTTATAATGAAATAAACATCCGATCATTTATATTATATTAAAAAATAGCATTTTTCTTTGAATATCAAAATAACACCTCTTATTGGAAAACCCTTCACTTGTCCTCAAGTATCAAGATAATATTAAAAAGCCCTTCCAGCTCTTGATAAAGAGCTGCCAAGGGAACCAAATGTCTGAAACAAAATGTTCAAACTAATAAAGCATAGAATTTTAAATTATGATATTTTTCACTGATATCAGAAAATGTGCTTTTTGACCTCTTCTAATGTTTTACATACCTATACACATAAATAAATATGTATATAGATATCATACATAGGTACTCACGATGGGGATATTGTTGCCGCTACGCATTGTGAATTATAAATAAATCGACGATCTAGTACGCTAAGCACACTTCTTGATAGAAGGTATTCACGAGAATGAGCAAACTAACAGTAATCCAGCTGAATGCCTTATCATGTGTTGCTATGGCTCCGACTATCTCAGTATGTTCTGATTGCGTAACGTGAATACACGCGCCCAATTACTAATAATGTATGTATATTAAAGTGGCTGAAGCTGGTCATGTAGTTAACTTTTGATATTTTACGATACGATGCACAGTCTCGCAATGCAGCCGCTCCTAGTCACAATCGTTTTGCTCGCCTTTGCTGTGCTTTTGATATATAAATATTTGACATGGCATTACGGTGTATTCAAGAAACTAGGCATAGCCGGTCCGCAGCCAAAGATCTGGATAGGCAGTTTCCCTGGTAAAAAGTATTTTGTCTTCGAATTGGATGAAATTTACAAGTGAGTATTGCATACATACATACATATCACCCAGTTACTTCAATAGTTTTATAATTCAAAAAAACGAAAATAACGAGAAAAACGGCTTTAGAGCTTTAAATTTACTCTGGCTCCAGTGGCGTACTAACCTAGTCAGAGGCCCAGGGCGGCATAATTAAATGAGGCCCTTCTTTGAGGAAAAAAATTTGATTACTTTCAAATATGTTTGCCTAAGTATTTTTACATAATAATATTTATTTGATTCCGATCTTATAATTGACGTTCGAGTTTGAATTAGACTTTAATAAGGAGTTGTAATAATAAAATAAGTAAGTATAATTTTTCAAAAAACATGAGGGTCACAACTCAAAATTTTTCACACTCGAGCTTGACTTGTTTACAGTAGCACAGAAAACAAACTATGTGATATATCACGCTGAAATTTGTCATGTAAGCTTATAACAGTCCTACCAAAAAACAAAAAATTTATTTTTGCCATATGTCATCCGCGGACCGTTTTATTGATAACGTCTCGTTCATATTTGAGCAGAAGGGACATTTTGAGTTGTCACCCTTTTGTATTTAGGGTGGGATATGTGTATATAATATTATGTAGGTAACATGAACCTTATAGTTATATTAAATTTTATGTTATCGTGCCTTCATTTCATATCAACTCTTTAATAACTCCAGTGAAATCAATTTCTTTTGAAACTTTTCTTTCAATCGAAAGCACAGGCAGATTGACGACTCGCTCTTGATTCATTGTAGATCGAAGGTAATTTTTAATTAGTCTCAATTTAGAAAAACTTCGCTCGCATGATGCATTTGAAATGCAAATGGTTAAGAAATACTGAAGTATATATAAGCGATATGCAGGGCAAGGATACAGTAAAGTCCCATGTTATTATGAATTGTAGGACTTCTTGGGCTGCCCATCTAGATGCAACGTCTGCACTCGTATCGGTAGAACGGATGTGCCGGCGGTATCTTTTTATTTCTTGTAAAACCTGCTCTTTGTCAAATTCATTGTAAATTTCTACCGAATTATTCAGTGCTACAGCCAGAGCGTCCTCTGAAGCTTCCATCATGAATTTGTTTGTTTCAATTATTTGGAAAATATTGTTTATTCCGGCATACATCGGTCTATGCATTCAATCATTGACCGCCGTATTTCATCTTGAATCGATAATTCAGTATCACGAGCTAGTTCACCCGCCATAGTTTTTTTATCTTCCCTCTACTTCGTCTCTCGCAAACCCAGGATTGACGCCTCGAAAGGTTATGCTGTGTGTTTGGTGGGATTGGAAGGGAATCATCCACTATGAGCTGCTCCAGCCTGCTCGAACGATTGATTCTACACTTTACTGTCACAAACTGATGAGATTGAAGCAAGCAATCGAAAAAAGGGCCAGAACTGATCAGCAGAAAGAGCGTCGTCTTCCACCAGGACAACGCTAGGCCCCACACATCTTTGATGACTCGGCAAAAACTGGGAGAGCTTGGCTGGGAAGTTTTGATGCATCCACCATATAGCCCTGACCTTGCACCATCGGACTACCATTTGTTTCGGTCAATGCAGAACTCCCTTAATGGAGTAAAGTTGGCTTCAAGATAAGCCTGTGAAAATTACACAAAAGTTTTACACTGATTCAATAATGTCTCTAGAAGAAAAATGGCAAAAGATGGTCGACCAAAATGGTGCATATTTGGTTTAATAAAGTTCATTATAAATATAAAAAAAATGAGTTGAAGTTTGATTAGAAATACGAAAAGACTTTTTCGACTACCGAATATTATTGCAGTTTTTAGTGCCAAAAATTACAGCATTTTCTACAATTGCGTTCGGTCACTAAATATTCATCCAGGGCTTCTATTTTGATAAGTCTTATATCCAGAGTCATTTTTGGGCTTCTATTTTGATAAGTCTTATATCCAGAGTCATTTTTGTGGACTGTAAATATTTTTGAACCAAATTAACTTCCTCCGGTATAGAGAGCCAAAATTGTACATATGTAGGTCAAAAAGGTAAAATCGCAAATAGCCGGCAGTAGCAAGCCTGCTCCTGATCTTGTATCGAAATTTGCTTGTGAAGGATCTTGTAATTTTTCGAGAACATTGACTATTGCCTCTACGTTTTCTTTGACTACTTTTACTGACTCGTAATGTGCGCTCCAGCGGGTATCAGATAAAAGGTTCAATTTTTTTTCTGTTTTCTCATTAAGAAACTCTCATCTCTTCGTAGATGCCGAAAAAAATTAATATAATTGCTCTACTGTTGCAAAACACGTGACACTAGAAGGAACGCATAAAAATGCGTGGACTGACTCCGCAAAGATTTAAAGAATGATTCGAGCAAGGACTGAAAAGCGCTTTTGGATTGATTTCTTGGATTTTCCGTTGCACACCGCTGTGAATACATTGATGCTGCATTGTCATAACCTTGAGCCCTGCACAACGAAATATCAAATCCATCTTTCTCTAGCTGTTCCTAAATATCTTTCGACATATCCTCAGCAGTTTTTCCAGACATCGAAATGAAACCCAAGAAAGATGCTCGTACCTCCACGATGTCATTCTTTATATGAACGTATCTAATGATTTGGCTCATTTGTTCTGTTTTACTTTCATCTGGGGTGCTGTCAAAAAGGATTCCGTAATACTTGGCCTTTTTTATATCTGAAATAATTGTTCGCCTCACATGTTCACCCAAACATTGAATAAATTCATTTTGTATACCTTTTGGCAAATAACTGGGAACTCGTTTTGACCCACCAGCGGTTTCGTTCAGATATTTCAGTATTAAAAGTTTAAAACTTTGAGTTAAAACATAACAAACATTTTAATAAATATATGTTATTTATTATTTATATATAATTTTAATTATAAAATTGTTGCTTTTCTTGTTGTACGAACTTTTTTTTAATGGCAATCAGGATTTTCTACACATTTTTGCTTTCTTTAAAAATTCTACTTTTAGCAAATACAAGCATAACCATCAGGTTATTGGCGTTTTCTTCTCCAGACTTCCCCATTACTTAATATTAGATCCGAAATTGGCACACGAAATTATGGTAACGAATTTCAGGAAATTCAGAGACAATTTGGGGAAAAATTGGGTAAGTTGTGACATTTATATTCAACACACACAGCTACGCTTATATGTAGATGCATTGATGTGCCGTTTATCTAAAGATAATGCTATAGATAAAACTATGCAACTAAGTCAAACATTTTGCGAAATAACAAGGACTCCGGTAGAGGGAACAAAAAAGTTTAAGTCTGAATTTTTTCTAGGGCATAACTTCTCAACTCTTGCACATTCTTATGGCAAATCGGGATAGAAGAAGCAAATAAAATATTCGGTGAGAAAAAGTTTGCCCTCTGGACTGATCTTCGGTGAAGTTGATCTGGGTAAAATTCGCTTTCATAATTACTAGCGTTTGTTCGTGTTGGGCAACCAGTGTTGGGCAGTGTTACTATACCATGCACTATGTTATGCGAACGTATCGTTTTTACGACTAAATGTTCAAGTATTGGTGAAGAGTAGCTATCTTTTCAGAGGGTCAAGCAGCTATCTAGGCCTTAGATTCCCATTCCATTTCATCCAAACTATGTTAACAGCGTAGACGAACTAGAATTGCTTGGTCATTGGCTTGAAATTACTCTGGTATGGGTTCCCAACTATAAGAATATATAGGTTAATGAAAGAGCAGATGAGCTAGTAAGAAAAGGTTTGGCAAAACGTTGCTTCACACCGACAAGAAAAATATGACCGTCGTATAACATCCAGAGGGCGAATTACCTGTTAAGATGCCCTCGCTCAAGCATCTCACATATCACTGCAACCCTGATAAGTCTCTGGATGCATGATATACAGCCATTCTTAACTTTCTTTTCCGTCCTATCTGCAGAAGCTGTCACACTGAGGAGGAGAAAGAAAGTCTAGGTATAATGAAACCCTTATTTTAAATATTGCTAAAAATTTAGTTATAGTGCAATTTAGTGGTAGTGCAGAATGTCCAATGCTGACACGAGAACAGTGGTAGTAAAACGGCGCTAGTCGCTAATTAGGATTATTTCAGTAGAAATACTCAATCGCTTCAAACAAAACCATTGAATTCGGGAAAACCAGCGAAAAACCGTGACCAAAAGTGGTGCTCCGTCGTCAATGGTCGATGAGGGTTCGTCGGCAAACTGTTGTTTGTTAAGTCCAAGTCGAAATTCATAAAAACTTTCGTATGAAAATGTTAACGATTCAAGTAGCGGCAAGCAACACTAATAACACTTAAAAATGTTAAATTTTACGATCACTGGTTTTGGCATATCTCATCCATCACTTAAGTAGCAACCTGCGTATTCCCTGCATATTTAAAATTTTGCAGAACATTCAAATATCAGAGAGTATAGGTACAGTTAAAGGCCGCCGTAGCCGAATGGGTTGGTGCGTGACCACCATGCGGAGAACGTAGGTTTGAATCTCCGGGAAACACCAAATGAAGAAAAAGGTTTTTCTAATAGCGGTCGAACTAAGCAGCAAAGACAAACCTCCGAGTGGATTTCTGTCATGAGAAAGCTCCTCATAAAAAATATTTGCTGTTAAATTTTTTGCCAAACAACAATTTGTGTTTTTATTTATGTAATGAAATTGGCATGAAATAAAGGAAGGTGGTTTCCACACATTACGAAAAATTATTTTTAGATACCCAGTTGCACTCATTTCCTACTTAAAAATCTGATTAAATACAACATCACATTATTTTAGATCTACGATAGGAATGAGGATAAAATGGCTTCCGTCAATCCATTTTTCAACGTAGGTGAAGAGTGGAAAAACAGACGCACGGACGTTATCAGCGGGATAACACAAAATAAGGTGAAATTTTGATTTTTTTTAGCTTAAGAGTATATAAAAAAATTGACTATATAAGTTTTTGTGAAAATAAAATCATTTTTTTAACTCTTCAGCTCACAGCAGCGTATCCTATTTGGAAAAGCTGTGCTCAAAAACTGACCAATCTTTTGAAGGAGCAAACAGCAGAAGGCAATGCCATACTTGAAACGAAGAATGTAAGTACATACACACATACATATGCAGAAACAAATTCATACCCCTTTACGTCTTATATTATCAACCACAGCTTATCACTCGTTTTAATGCCAATGTTTTGGGTGAGTTCCTTTGGGGCATCGAAACGCATACACTCTCAAATCTTGACAAAACAAATGCTTATCTGGAGATTGCGCACAAAGTACCTCAACAAGTATTTCAATCAGTTTTGAGTTACTTCAAATTCTTATCTTTCCCCTGGTTCCGACGCTTCGATAACCATCGCGTCTTCTCCGCCGAAATTGAAAGTTTTTTCTCCCAACTCACCAAAGATTCCTACGTGATGCGTGAAAGGGATGCAAGCAATAAAAATAGAGTGGATTTTCTAAATTACGTGCGTCAGTTGCAGGAAAAGAAGAGTCTCACGCATGATGAGGTAGTTGGTTACATGGGTACGGTTTTCGGAGATGGTTTCGACACAGCGGCCGCAGTCACCATCCACACACTCTTCTATGTGAGCTCAGTTGCATTTAGTCGTATAGACTATGATGCCGAGTGTACTACTAATATATTAATTTATCACAATTTCAGTTGGCTCATCATCCTGATTCTCAGGAAAAAGTGCGCGAAGAAGTTTTAGGCAATCTTGACGCCGATGGTACCATTAATTATCAGACTTTAACCAGCCTTCCCTATTTGGATCGGTGTGTACATGGTAAGCCTATATTATTTACTCCTGCAAGCAGAGATTCTTCTTCATTCTTTTACTGGCAGAAACTATGCGTCTAATTAGTCCGCTGACCTTTGCTGGACGCATTTGTACCGAGTCCACCGAATTTGAATTAAATAATGGCCGCCTACTGACAATTAAAGAGGGTGACATGGTTTTAATACCCAGTTTCAGTTATGTTCATGATCCTGATTACTTCCCTCAACCTTGGGAATTCAAACCGGATCGTTTCCAGAATGTCGATGTCTCAGATTTGGTAAAAAGAGGTGTTTTTACTCCTTTCGGTGATGGCCCCCGCGTTTGCTTGGGTAAATATTACTATATCTAATTATTGCTATGATGCTGAATTTTGCAAGTAAACTTCATTTCAGGACGTCATTTGGCCATGCTAGAAATTAAAACAGCATTGGCAGAAATACTTAAGAATTATCGCCTGAAAGTTTGCAGCAAAACGGCACCGGAAAAGAAACCTGACTCCCAATCACTTATTTTAGGAGTGGATGGCGATTTAATGATTGAATATGAGAAGCTGTGATCAGCAAAATGTTAATTAATGATAAACTTTAAATTGTTTCTTTATGATTACACACTGTACAGGTACATACATATTTTCGGAGCCTTGAGCGATTTCTATTAACAATAAAAATGTTTTATATCTGGAAATATTTTCATATATATTCAGCGCAACTTATTTGATATTGGTTGTTGGTGGGTATTGATGCTGCAACAGCATTAAACATTCCTCATGAATTTGTGGGAAATATTGCAAAACCTGGTCATTCTCACGCGGGATTGTTCGGTTGCCATGTGTGAACTTTGATTTTTTATCGTCATAGAAAATATGAAAATCAACTATTGAAATACATTCGAATGAAATGAATGTGTACGCCAAAGACTGCAATCGCTCAAGAACTGAAAGACGAGATTTACCGTATCAAAAATTAAGTTTAACTGCGACTATGATTAGATTTCATCAAATATTTCGTCAAAACCAACCAACCAAGACAAACTCGCACAAGATGTTAGAAGTAGAGTAAGTGATGGTATTGTGGTACAGTACTTCTCGCTTATAAAGACTAGAAAAATTGTCAGAAAATTTCACTTATTTTAATATGCACAAGAATTAGCTTACAAACATCCATTTATAAGCATTTCCCACTTACAAGCACAATGAAATTAGGTTGCAAATAGAGTGGAAGCGAAGACGAAAACGAAGACGTTGCGGAAGCGATCAGCTTAACACGTTCCCTGTCCGCTGAGCCACATATGGTTCAGTAGAAGTGCGCCTGATATGCACTGATACGTTCCTGAGTCATATGTGCGTCAGGGGGTATATGAACCACATGTGTTGCATGAACGTGCAGAAGCAGAAATGTCTCTCTACGCTCATGGACCATATGAGTTTCAGGTAGAAATACCCTACATCCGTTTTTTTATTTAATAATTATTATTACTAAAGCTATCCTATGACTACAAAAAAAAAAACAAATTATTCAAAAAACCCTGTTGGACTTGTCGGTCAATTTTGCATTTTTGTATTGGGACAGGGAACGTGTTAAAACTGTGCGGTACTGTTGCCAAAGCCGAATCGCTTGCTGTAGTGGGTCGTTTATATTTCATTTAATTGTTTACAACTGTGAAAAAAATGCGAGTTACTTTTATAAAATATATTAATGACAATTTAATTAATTAAAATTAGCTATCTTGGATTAAAAAATTCTGCGAATGGGTTTCTGTCTCAAATTTGTCCCAAGGGTTCCATAGGCGAAACAGCTTTGCGCTGTTTATCTAAAATAACGGTATTTATAATGAAACTATGTACATGTCAAGTGATCAGTTTTGCACTGATCGTTTTATAGTCACAGCAGCAATAAACTTTACTACGGAAAACTTAATAGTTAGGCTCACGGCTTCCACCAAAAGTGGTCGATCACACAGAAGATCGTGTTTTTATATATCCCGTTCGTGCTTTCTGCGTAGCTTTTAGTGTTTGTAAAAGCTAAGTATTGTGATGCCAAGGACGATAGATTTAAAGGGTTTGCTTGGTAGCTATGCTGAAAAAAAAATTATGCGGTGAACTTTGGCTGCAAAAAATGTAAAGAGTGGTCAATTGAATACAAGCAAAAAGCAAACGTGGTAAGCAAATTGGGAAATTGAGAAAAATTAAGTGTTTTAAATTAAATTTAGTCATTTGAAAATAAGAAACAGCATAATTCGCGCATCTTCTTGCAGCTATGTATATTTGAGTTACACGGAAGAGCTACTTGTGCAAGTGCTAAATGTGAATAAATGTGAGTGTGTTACTACTGGCCGTTAGATTGCCTAAAACTGCGCACATCATTTGGATAGATATATAAATTTAATTGAACCAAAACTTACTTACAAAACGGAGAATAAAATTACGCTCTTTCGCACATTTGTATTCACCGCTTTCGTAAACAAAGCGCTGCCATGTCATGAGCACTGGCTGCGTTGGTTTGTTTCGCATATCACTAACACAAGCTAAATTTTTTTAAATACATCCCAAGTGACTTCAGCCCATCAGCTGATTCTGTCAAATCAGCTCAGACACGAATATCGGTCACACCTATAAAAATGTTTTCATCATGGTGTGATGCCTAAATTAAGGTACCATGCCTTACTTAGCTTAGTTAGGTCTTTTAAATGAAAGCTTATTTAATTTAATAAGAGAATTTCATATAAGCACTTGCTCGCTAATAAGCATAAGGGAATTTAAGCCACGTCAAACTACTTTATTATTTATATACTTGTAAGTACTAAAATGTAACGTAGCTTATTTATTTTTTCAATTCTGATTAAAAATTTTGATTAAAATTGTTTTCGAACTTTCATAAACCTTACACAAAGTTTGGTATGTGGATTATTATAATATTTGGGTATCAAAAAAGTATAAAAAAAAATAAAATAAAAATGGATTAAACTAAAAAATAAACTAATAAATAGTCAAAGCTTATCAGTATGTGATACTTTTATAATAATTTTGGGGGTGTGTACATAGAGGTACACACAGCAATAACACACTGAACATTAAGGTTGCAGTTGTTTCGAATATATTAAAGGGACAATATAGCTAAACCAGCGCTTTTCTTCTCAGTCAAAGACTGATTTCTCACTTAATCGACAACTTGCCATCTGGGGCTCTGCCATACCCGCGTGTTTCTTTTTTGGAAATTATGTTTTCGAATTTCTACATTTGATTTTGAACTGATGACTTTTTTTGTTGAAGTACCAGTCTGGCACTCCCGAAGTAGTACTAAAACGGCTTTTGGATACCATTTTGCGACATCCAACGGGCAGATATCTCCACCCAACCAAAGCTGTTGATGTTATGGAGAAGGTTGATGGCATTAAGGTTGAAGCACTATCCCAGGCTGTCGAAGAAAGGAGCACCCAGTGACCTTAGTCGTCTAGTTACTGAGCCTGAACTTTTATAGAGAAAGTATTCAACAGTCACCTTCTCTGTAAGTTCGCCACAGCTTCTGAAATGAGGATCAAATGATAAAAGCTTTTTGAAAAAAAGTTAAACCTATTTTTTTATAAAGAACCACAACTTAATGATTGTATTGTGATTTTGACAGCACTCTACCGCCTTCTTGTAGAGCTAGCGTTCAACGAGTTGATAGAAAAATCCATGTATTGTGTTGTTCTGCAAGTTCAGTTATTGAAAAAGAAACCGATTTTAGGAAAAATGTAGTATATAAACTGACATAATTGTATACATCCCACTATTAGTTTTGTTTCTATGGTTGAAAAAAAAATCTGCAAGTTCGAAGGTACTCTATTTGTAAAGAGTGGCGCCAAATGTCTGAAACAAAATTTCCAAACCAATAAAGCATAGAATTTTAAATTATGATATTTTTCACTGATATCAGAAAATGTGCTTTTAGACCTCCTCTACTGTTTTGTGAATTATAAATAAATTGACGATCCAGTACGCTGATAACACTTTTTGATAAAAGGTAGCGAGATAGAGCAAGCTAACAATCATCCATCAGCTGTTGGTATGGCTCCGACTAACTCAGCGCGTTCTGATTGCGTAACGTGAATACACGCGCCCAATTTCTAATAATGCTTATTAAAGTGGCTGCAGCTGGTTATGTAAAGGTTGATTTTTTAAGAGCTATAGGAAAGTTTTTCAAAACAAACACACGTAAAATTCAGAAAAATGCATGAAATTTTTATTTAAGTCCATATTATTTAATGTTTGAAGATTATTTCATGCAAATGTTGACCTCGACTGCGCTTCAAATGGTCCATCCGCTTAGTACAATTTTGGCATACTCGTTCCAATGCGTTAATTGAAGCAGGCTTGTCTGAATAGACATGAGCTTTAACATAGCCCATCAAAAAATAATCTAAAGGCGTTATAACGCACGATTTGGGAGGCCAATTGACAGGTCCCGAGCGTGAAATAAAATGTTCACCGATCTCGCCTCTCCACAAGTCCATTGTTAAGCGTGCTGTGTGGCATGTGAAACCTCATGCCATGCAAGTCAAGCTCTTGCATTTTGGGCAAAAAAAAGTTCGATATCATTTCACGGTAGCGCTCACCATTCACAGTTACGTTACGATTCGCAGCATCTTTGAAGAAGTACGGTCCAATGATACCTCCAGCCCATAAACCGCACCAAACTGTGACCTTTTATGGGTACATTGGTAGCTCTTGCAATTCTTCTGGCTGACCTTCACTCCAATATCGACAATTCTGCTTATTTACGTACCCATTGATCCAAAAATGAACTTCGTCAAGCCTAACTAGTGGATCTTCGGCCAACTTTCCAAGAGCCCATTTACCAAAAATTCTGCGTTGCGGTAGGTCGTCCGGCTTCAATTCTTGCACCAGCTGTATTTTGAAAAGCTTCCCACCTAAATCCTTTCGCAAAATTTTCCACGTTGTTGAGTAACAGAAGCCCAATTGCTGCGAACGGCGACGAATCGATTATAGATGGTCATCATTAACACTGGCCGATACAGCTGCGATATTTTCTTCAGTTCGCACTCTACGTAAGCGTGTTGGTGGTTGGATGTCCGATAATGTAAATTTGGTTCTAAATTTAGTCACAATAGCTTGAATAGCCGCTTCAGTAGATCGATTAAACTTACCATAAAATGGAAGAAGCGCGCGATAAACTTTCTTAACAGAAGACACATTTTTATAATAAAATTCAATGCTTTGCAAGCGTTTTTCGTTTGTAAGACGATTCATGGTTAAATTATAGACCAAACAGAAGATGTCTGACAGTGAAACAAAAAAAAAAAAAAAGAACCCGAAACGTGCGTCAGCTGTTTAAACCAACTGGTTAAAAAGATAATAGCTAAAAAATCACCCGTTATTTGCATGTGTAAAAAGAAGCATAGAAGACTGAGGCTCACACACGCCAATTTAAAATCAATTAAACAAACGTAGGGTGGGGTTATCTTGTTTTAGTCTTGTTTGGCAAAAGTGGTTTTTGTTTTCTTTTTTGCATTTTTTCAAGTTTGCTGATATGGCAGCGATTTCACGTCGCATGTTGACTTTAATTTGGTGAGATTTGTGGGTTTTTGGCGTATACCTGGAACTTCAAATAATATCGCAAATAAAAGTATGTTAATCTGGGTGGTCAGTCAAAATCGGTATTTTTCGATATCGGTTGGTTGTATGGCATACATACACATATATCGCGCTGCATTATTGTTGTTGTTTTATTTCATCAAACCCTGCCGGCACGGGGCAGCTGTTCGTATCATTCTTATCTAACGGTAGACAGTAAGTCGACAAAATACCTACATTAAAGATGAGCAGTCAAACTCAATGAACTTTTCTATAATTTTATTCAATATGAATATGCAATATTGAAATAAAGGGTAAGAGTGGAATAGATAGTTTTGAGAATCGTCTTTTTCACCTTTCATAAATATTTGGGGTCGTCATATTTGTTTTCCATTCTAATACAATTTCTAATTAATTCTTAAGGGGTTACATACATCCATCAGCGTCAAAAATGCGCTAAAAGAAAAACAGTTTTTAGAAGGGATAACAATAGAAAAAAATATAGAAAATTTTTACACTTGTTTATTAGTACTTAAACTTTATAAAAAAAAATTATTTTAATCTTTCTTTACAAAAATTAATACATAAAAAATCACGTGATTGTTTGTTAAGTCCAAGTCTAGACTCATAAAAACTTATCGTATTAAAATGTTAATGATTCAAGTAGCGGCAAGCAACACTAATAACACTTAAAAATGTTAATTTCTACGATCACTGGTTTTAGCATATTTCATCACTTAAGGAGCAACATGTGTATTCCCTGGAAATTTAAAATTTTGCAGAACATTTAAACATCAAAAAGTATAGAATTAAAGGCCGCCGTAGCCAAATGGGTTGGTGCGTGACTACCATTCGGAGAAAGTAGATTCGAATCTTCTTGAAATACCCGGTTGCCCCTCGGCAGACAATGACAAACCTCCGAGTGAAATGTATTTCTGCCATGAAAAAGCTCCTCATAAAAAAAATATCTACCGTTCGGAGTCGGCTTAAAACTGAAGGTCCCTCCAATTGTGGAACAACATCAAGACGCACACCAGAAATAGGTAGAGGAGCTCGGCCAAACACCCAAAACGGGTGTTAGTGCCAATTACATATGTATATGTACATATATAGTTAAAGGATTAACTGTTGCTCAAAATTTCTAACAGCTAAATTCTGCGAGATTAAAATTAAATTTAAATTTTTTGTAAAACAACAAATTCTGTTTTTATTTATTTGATGGAATTGGCACGAATTAAAGAAAGGTGGCTTCCCATTAAAGAGTGTGAGGTGGTTTTATACCTAGTTTCACGCTTATAAACATGGTTATGTTCACGATCCTGATTACTTCCTACAACCTTGGGAATTCAAACCGGATCGTTTCCAGAATGTCGATCTCTCAGATTTGGCACAAAGAGATGTTTTTATTCCTTCAGTGACCGCATTTGCTTGGGTAAATATTATTATATCTAATTATTGCTATATGCTGAATGACTTGCAAACTTCATTTCAAGACGTCATATTGGCATGCTAGAAGTGAAATCAGCATTGACAGAAATACTTAGGAATTATCGCCTGAAAGTTTGTGGCCAGACCACACCGGAGAAGAAACCTGATTCGCAAACACTTATTTTAGGAATGGATGGCGATCTAATGATTGAATATGTGAAGCTGTGATCAGCAAAATGTTAATTAATAATAAACTTTACATTGTCTCTTTATTATTACAAACTGTACAGGTAAGTACATACTTTCGAATTAAGTCACTAAGCGAGTTCTATTAACAATAAAAATAGTTTATATTTGGAATTATTCTACTATTTCACCTTCAATTCAGCGTAATATAAAGGGTGATTTTTTAGCTATTATCTTTTTAAACAGTTGGTTTAAACAGCTGACGCACGTTTCGTTTTCTTTTTTTTTTTTGTTTCACTGTCAGACATCTGCTGTTTGGTCTAGAATTTAACCATGAATCGTCTTACAAACGAAAAACGCTTGCAAAGCATTGAACTTTATTATAAAAATGCGTGTTCTGTTAAGAAAGTTTATCGCGTTCTTCTTCCATTTTATGGTCAGTTTATTATTGCACCGCGTTACACACTTTCTGTCCTATGAACCAAATATACTTTTTCGGAAAGGGGATAAAAAATTGAAATACACGTGTATCGGCGATTTTCATGTACACGTCACAATTTTTTTTTTGTATTTGATAACTTTAAACGAGCAATTCTTGTATGCATATCTGTATAGAAACACGATCTCAGGATAAGCTTAACAGATTTGAATGAAATTGGGCACACAGATAGTGTATCACATTTCTAGACTTTTCACTTAGGTGTTGCCACTGACAATGTTTCACAGGGTTGCCACCTGTTCGAAATTAAAAAAAAAAAATTCCATGAGATATGCCGATGTGGGTATCAAAAGAAAGGTATTTCACTCCGCATTATAATAGAGATATAAAACCCCGATTTTTTTTATTAATTTTATTATATTAAAATTAAAAATTGTTACATTAAAAATTTTAAGGCTTTTAAAGAAACTTAGGCCTTTTTTTTTGCGTTTGTAAGCATTTGTGTCAGTATCGCGACAAGTAGACCAACAGTATTCGCCAAGCATATGCGTAATGTCTTGTCCTTTAAAGCGCTTTCCAATAGCCGCAATGCCCTGATGGAACCTTTCGCCATGTTCATCGCTACAAGCTCCTAAATTACCAGGGAAACAATCTAAATGATTGTGAAGGAAATGGATCTTTAGCGACATTAATATGCCCATTTCGCCATATGCCGAAATCATTTCTGCAACAATATTTTTATAATTGTCAGCTCGTTTGTTGCCAAGAAACTGCTCAATAACGGCAACTGTGCCTTTCCATGCACGTTGTTCGATAGCATTCAATTTTGTTGAAAATTCATAACTATTTTTTTTATCTGCGGACCACTGAAAACACCTTAAATTATACACATCATTAAAAAAATAAAGTTACTAAAAGCCTTCGTAAAAAAATACCTGCATGAATCTTTGCGCCGCTCAGTTTCGGAAAAATATTGCGCAAACTTGCAATCGCCTCGCCCTCACGATCCAGTTTTTTAATGTGTAGTGATGGCAAAATGATTTGAGATGGCTGCACTAATGGTAGATTTTCTATACTTTATACGCCTACTTTGCAGCAATAAATTAAAGGTTAATAAGTTGTTTCAAAATTTGGAGTCCCTTCAAGTGAAGCCGAAAGTTTAGAAAAAAAATTTTTTTTAGAAAAAAAAAATTCAAGAAAATCTGAGAATTGATAAAATTGTTTTTTTTTTTTTAATTTTACATAATAAAAACGAGTCTGCCTGCAGAAATTCAGTGCGATTGGATCACGGAAAAAGGGTTAAAAATTGATCCAAAGTTTTTCACATAGGCGGACTACGAGCTCTATATTTTATACATAAAAAAAA
The DNA here is from genome assembly GCA_037575425.1 of Anastrepha fraterculus. Taxonomy (NCBI): domain Eukaryota; kingdom Metazoa; phylum Arthropoda; class Insecta; order Diptera; family Tephritidae; genus Anastrepha; species Anastrepha fraterculus. The sequence goes on from JAYXIM010030043.1 coordinate 54,255, forward strand.
AATTCTGACGTGTATATGAAAATCGGCGATACACGTGTATTTTTATTTTTTCTCCCCTTTCCGAAAAAGTATATTTGGTTCATAGGACAGAAAAAACGTTCGTCTTTGTAACGCAGTGTTATTATTATTATTTATTAGAGCAATATGAAATATAACACTAATTGATAGAGCACTTTCCTATAGCTCTTAAAAATCACCCTTAATTTGGTAATGGTTGTTGGTGGGGGGTAATGGTGCTGCAACAGCATTAAACATTCCTTATTAATTTGTGGGAAATATTGCTGAGGTAGTCTTTGGTCCGATCTAAAACCTGGCCATTCTCATAATGCTGAACCGATTATCTTGCGAACGAGGGGTTGTCCGGTTGCCAAGTGCGAACTCTTTTTTTAAAATATATGAAGATCATTTATCGAAATACATTCAAATGAAATAAATGTGCACGCCAAAAGGCTGCAATCGCTCAAGGACTTAAAGACGAGATTTGACGTATCAAAAATTAAGTTGAACTGCGACTATGATTAGATTTCATCAAATATTTCGTCAAAAGAACCAACCAAGGTGAAATCACACAAGGTGGTAGAAGTAGAGTAAGTGATGGTATTGTAGTACAATCTATATCTATATATATCTGTATGTATATATGGGACGTTCCACGTCAACCGGTACACTAGCCGGTCCAAAATTCTATGGGACCGATTTTGAAGTCCAAGGTCTCAAAATGATCGTCTGAATGTCCACTATTGAAAGCCGTCTGGCCCATTGAGAAATTCAATATGGCGTCCAAATTATGGCGTCTAAGCTGACTAAAAATTAGAGTTTATTTAAAATCTTGTGTGCTCCTAAGAAAACCAGGAGCAATGAAAAAAAAGTAATACTGATTCTTTATGTTCTTAGGGTCGCAGATTACGATTTCGGAAGCAGATTTCCAAAATTCAAAATGGCGGGTCCAATATGGCGGCCGAAAATATTAATTTATTTCGATTTGTTTAAAATGCATTTCTAAGGGGTTTCTGGGGTCGCTGATTACGAATCTGAAGTCAGATTTTTTAAATTCAAAATAGCGGATCCAATATGGCGGTCAAAAATAAAAAAATTATTTCGATTTTTTTGAAACCTGTGTTAAAAGGGTTTTTGGGGTTCTGGAGTCATATTTCAAGAATTCAAAATAGGGGATCCAATATGGCGCCCAAAAATAAATAACGTTATAAAATAAAAAAAATAATTAATAAAAAATTTTTTGGCCGCCATATTGGATCCGTTTGGCTTAATGCCAATTAAGAATTAAGTAATATTTTTCTAGCATACGGATCTTTAAAATAGCTATTGTATCGTCGCAAAAGCTAAGCTTGTCCTAGCACATGCTTTCGGAAATTTTTATACATTTTTTATTAACTAAAAACATAAGGGCTCGAAAGAAGATTTAAAAATTAATCAAAAATTTGCTTCATCATTTCAGGTTTTCCCTACTGGGTTCTTTTGATTTTTGTTCATTAGTTACTTCGAACAATCAATTCTCTTCCAGCCCAAAGTGATGAGCACTCAACTCACTACTCTCTTGCTTATTGAAAAATTGAATGTTAGTTGTGAACTGGACATTTTTAAATTAAATTATTAGACGCAAAAAAAAATTATTAAACAATTCCAAACAATTTATTTGTCCCTGAGAAGAGTCAAGTAAATAAAAACTTTCACGCTGCACACCTACACTACGCTTGATACACAGATGTACTTATTTTGATGATTTGTTATCTTATTTATAAATAGTACGAAGGTATTATTAATCAAAGCAAGCAGTGCAAAGTATATATATATGTATGCGCGTATCTGAACATAAATGTGTGTTAGTAGATACATACATTAGAAAGGGCAGCTATACTCGTAAATGGGTACAAACTAAAAAATTAAAGCTGAGTTTTATAGGGGAAAATGGTGCATCGGTAGATGTTCATATATTATATCCGCTTTAATCTATAAATCGTCTATATAATTTCTCTTCTCTGGGTTTTTTTTTCGAGGAAGAAAGATAAGATGGCTACATACTGCCCCCGGATGTTATTACAAAGCCATCACATATTGGCAAGTTTTGACTGATTACATATTTATTTTTTATATCTATTTAAATATGTTTTTATAAAAATTTAATTCACTTTATAACAAAGACCTTAGTAATCCAATTTCAAATTTTGTACAATATTTTCGACAAATTTTCATCAAAATTTCAGTTTAATCAGAAGTTTTTAATAAAACGCATGAAGCCAGTTCCATTTTCATAGCCAACCAAAGTTTAGTACAAGGTGTTTCAGAATTAATCATTCAATTTTTTTTTTACTAATTAAAATCAAAAATTATTTTGAGTGATAGAATTTATCTTTATTTTAATCTTTGCGCGCTCCATCGCTTGTCTGTTCTGCAGCTTTCTACAAGGTGAAGTTCAAAATAAACAAGACTGAGTTAAAATACAAACGAAAGGAGCTTTGTTCTGATAACTTCGAGTTTATTTATTCAAAATAGTCCCCTCTGACCTCAATACACTGATTTGCGAATACAGTGAGAGATTGATGGTTGAAATGCGATTTCTAGTCAAAAAATCAGTCACAAGAGTTGATCGATGAGATGGTGCATTATCATACAATAAGCGTCAGCTTCCTCCCTCGCGGTATTCAGGGCGAATTCGACGAATACGATGCAACACACGCTTCCAAACGTCAGAATAGAAAAATACATTGACGGTTTGGCCCACTGCAAGGCAAATGAGGATCGACTTGATCTTTGAGTTCCCCAAACCTGATTTTTTGGGTGGTGGCTCGTCTGGGGTATTCCATTTGGCACTTTAACGCTTAGTTTCAGGTTCATGTTAGAAATACCACGTTTCATCACCAGTTACAATGGTGTAAGGAAGTTTTCATTTGTTGAATTCTGAGCAATTTTTGGTCGTCAGTTCACTTGTGCGGAATGAAACAACACAGACCTTTCGTAAGCCCAAATGATCACTTAAAATGCGAAAAATCGATGTTTAGGAGATATTCAAACAGATTCCAAGAATTTCAACGATGATTTCGGTTCATTTTTGATAAATTTACGAATTCGGCGGAGTTTACGGTGATTACGATTTTAGCGACCCGTATGTTCATTGTCGTTTATGTCCTCACAACCAGCTCTGAAACGAGTAAACGACTCATGAACTCTGGCACGAAATAAACAATCATCTTCAAAAACTTTTTTCATTGAGTTAAATGTTTCGGTAAACGTTTAACCGATTTTAAAACAAAATTCGATATTAGTTCTTTGTTCGAAACTCATTTTTGTACCGCTGCTGCATATGTATATACTGACACTTTAGACGCAATACCTTCGCTTTCACTGAACCGAATGTCACCAAGCTTTCACTGGAAGTCAGCTAGGGATGTAATTTCCAATGCACTAACTCAGTAAAAATATGGCACCATCATTTTTATGACACCAGTCCTATTCATTTTGAACTTCACCTTATAGTTCACAAATATGAAATATGATTGACGCAAGACGGCATTTGAAAAACATATACAAAAAATTTTCCGATAAGGCAATTACTTTCGCACTAGTTTGAAGCTGGACCTTTTCGTTCATTTGTGGTATATATTTTTTAACTTTCGTTGATTTTTGATATATATACGACGGCCGCCGTAGCCGAATGGGTTTGTGCGTGAGTACCATTCGGAATTCACAGAGAGAACGTACGTTCGAATCTCGGTGAAACATCAAAATTAAGAAAAACATTTGATGTGATAACGTCTTATAATTCGATTTAGCCGAGTGCACGCACAAACAAATTGTTCAATCGTCGTTATCTTGCTTAATCATCTTGTTGACTTATTAACGTCTGATGCACAATCGAAATTGAACATATCTTTCATGAATTTGATAAATGTTTCGTAATTTTTCACGTTTTTGTAAATGTAACTTGATCAATACCATTGCGATTCCATTTACCTCCTTCTCTATATCCACACAAAATATCTATCTAACAAGTAAAATTAAAATTTTCTTTTGAAAAATGCAACCATTCCATGAGTATTTTCTCACGTTAAACTATCGTCAGTAATTGACTTTACAGACACCCTCTTTTTTACTAATAGCGATCGCCTCTCGGCAGGCAATGACAAACCTCCGAGTGTATTTCTGCCATGAAAAAGCTCCCCATAAAAATATCTGCCGTTCGGAGTGGGCTTGAAACTGTAGGTCCCCCAATTTGTGGAACAACATCAAGACGCACACCACAAATAAGAGGAGGAGCTCGGCCAAACACCCAGAAAGGGTGTACGCACCAATTACATATATATATTTTTTTCCTTTTATAGAATTATTTGTATTTGGATGAAATTCGAAACATCGACAGGAGAAAAAAAGGCAAATAAAAACAACGAGAGCTTAAGCCACTTCAAACTACTTTATTAAATACTTGTAAGTACTAAAATGTAATGTAGCTTATTTATTTTTTCAATTCTAGTTAAATATTTAGATTAAAATTTTTTTCGAATTTTTATAAATCTTGTACAAACTTTGGTACTTCGATTATTATGATATTTGCGTAACAAAAAAGTATATTTAAAAAAAAATGGAATAAACTAAAAAATAAATGAATAAATAGTCAAAACTTATCAGTATGTGATACTTTTATAATAATTTGGGGGTGTGTACATCCAGGTACACACAGCAATAACACACTGAACATTAAGGTTACACATTTAGTCAGACCTACATTAATTTTGATACATATATTTTTAGAGCTAAAAAAACTTTCCGTGAAAATCTGTTATGCTTTCTAAACTAATTATCCATCTTGAAAGCTTTCTTTGATATTAATATGCATTCACAAAATACGTCCAACCCAAAAAATGGGTGATGACTTATTGTTGTCGAAAACATTCTAAACAACGTGCTTTGAATGAGCTGAAAGTCAATTGGAAATTAAGTTGGTTTTTGTCTAAAAATTTACAGAAATCAGATTAATTCGATACCATCCAATGAGGAGCATCTTGACTCCAAATCCTCACACCGAATTTTGAAGATATCTGTAAATAATGTAGAGGCAGTTGTTTCGAATATATTAAAGGACAATATAGCTAAACCAGCGCTTTTCTTTCTTACTTAATCGACAAGTTGCCATCTCGGGCTCTGCCATACCCGCGTGTTTCTTTTTTGGAAATTATGTTTTAGAATTCCTACATTTGAATTGATGGCTTTTTAGTTGAAGTACCAGTCTGGCACTCCCCAAGCAGTATTAAGACGGCACTTTGATACCATTTTGCGACATCCAACGGGCAGATATCTCCACCCAACCACAGCTGTTGATGTCATGGAGAAGGTTGATGGGGTTTCCGTCGAAACATTGCCCCAGGCTGTCGAAGAAAGGAGCACCCAGTGACCTTAATCGTCTAGTTTCCGAGCCTGAACTTTTATAGAGAAAGTGTTCAGCAGTCACCTTCTCTGTAAGACCCCCACAGCTTCTGAAATGAGGATCAAATGATAAAAGCTTTTTGAAAAAAAGTAACACATATTTAGAGCTGCTAAGGGAACCAAATGTCTGAAACAAAATTTCCAAACCAATAAAGCATAGAATTGTCAATTATTTTTTGTTTTTTATCAGAAAATGTGCTTTTTTACCTCCTCTGATGTTTTACATACACACATATAATATATAAATATTAATAGATATAATACATACTCACGATGGAGATATTGTTGCCGGTACGCATTAAGAATTATAAATAAATTGACGATCCAGTACGCTGATAACACTTTTTGATAGAAGGTAGCGAGATAGAGCACACTAACAATCATCCATCAGTTGTTGGTATGGTTCCGACTAACTCAGCGCGTTCTAATTGTGTAATGAGAATACACGCGCCCAATTACTAATAATGTTTATTAAAGTGGCTGAAGCTGGTCATGTAGTTCACATTTGATTTTTTACGGTGCGATGAACAGTCTCGCAATGCATCCGCTCCTAGTCACAATCGTTTTGTTCGCCTTTGCTGTGCTTTTGATATATAAATATTTGACATGGCATTACGGTGTATTCAAGAAACTAGGCATAGCCGGTCCGCAGCCAAAGTTCTGGATAGGCAATTTCCCCGGTAAAAAGAATTCTGTCTACGAATTGGACGACATTTACAAGTGAGTATTGCATACATACATACATACATATCACTCAGTTACTGCAATAATTTTATAATTCAAATAATTAGAATACAAAGGATTTATTGGAAATAATGAATTCAAACAAAATAAAATACAAAGGATTTATTGGAAATAATGAATTCAAACAAAATAACGAGAAAAAGTAAATACATATTTTCATCTAAAGAGATACTGTTAACAGATATCGCCATGAGTTTTTACACATCATAAGAGTGGTCATTTCTGAACACTTATATACATATCGCACCCTAAATACAAAAGGGTCACAACTCAAAATTTTCCACACTCGAGCTTGACTTGTTTACAGTAGCACAGAAAACAAACTATGTGACATATCACGCTGAAATTTGCCATGTAAGCTTATAACAGTCCTACCAAAAAACAAAAAATTTATTTTTGCCATATGTCATCCGCGGACCGTTTTATTGATAACGTCTCATTCATATTTGAGCAGAAGTACATTTTGAGTTGTGACCCTTTTGTATTTAGGGTGCGATATGCATATTCCTTTTTTTTTGGAGTATGCAGTATTGAAGTAAATGAGCGATATGTAAAGTGATTTCTCTCTAATGGTCATTTAGTCTTATCAGGGAAACCCTGCTGTTCTTCGTGTCTTTTTAAATATGATTGTATCTTCAAAGATGATACTTTTGTAAAAAGTGTTTGAGCAAATGGATTGCAAAAGATTCCTATTCCGCGATAGTTTTGGTTCTCGTTTGTGTTTTTAACTTTCTTAAAGACAAGGGTCGTTTCAAAGGGGTTTCCAGCAACAGGTGTTCGGTCGAGATATGACTAACGATTTTTTATGGCCGGAATTGGATGGTATTGATCTGGACAACGTTCATTTTCAACAAGACGGCACTACGTGCCACATAAGCAACAAAACCATTGATCTTTTACGGGAAAAGTTTCCGGACCGTGTCATCTCTCGAAAAGGTTAGCAAAATTGGCCACCGAGATTTTGTGATTTAACATCTTGAGACTTTTTTCTTTGAGGCCACGTGAAAGAGAAGGTCTACGGCAACAGCCCAGGGTCGATTCAAGACCTTAAAGATTGAATTCGTGAAGCTATCGAGGACATGGGGCATCCACTTTGAAATTCGGTTATCGAAATTTTTATTGAAAAGGGTATTGCCCTGTAAGTCGTGGTGGTCATTCGCCTGATGTTATTTTCCACAATTCATGGCATACCTTCCGCTTTATAATGAAACAAACATCCGATCATTTATATTAAAAAATAGAATTTTTCTTTGAATATCAAAATAACACCTCTTATTGGAAAGACCTTCACTTGTACTCCATTCTAATGGAATGTTTTGATGAGATGCCTTCTTGGCTACGTGTCTTCCGATTCTTTAAGGTTTTTATCTCATAT
>JAYXIM010030048.1:0-55382 GCA_037575425.1 Anastrepha fraterculus
ATGAAAACGATTGGAGAGCGCTCATCTGCGGTTACAGTGGCCCACACCATTAACTGTGACGGGAGCTGCCTTCTGTTGGCGAATCGATGACTCAAATTCTCGTAGGAACGGGCGGTCAAATAAACTCTATCGTGTCGCCAGAAAACACAATATTCAGAAATTGACCGCTTTCGGCCAAGCGAAGCAACTCCTCTGCTCTCTCAGGTCTGACTTGTTGCTACTTTGGTGTGAGATCATGCATCTTTTGGACCTTGTTAAGCTGGACTTTCAGATCATTTTTCAGTATCCAACCGATGCTACGGTCAGATATTTTCAATTCTTTCGCCATTTGATTGTCATTTCGTCGAAGATTTCGCTCAAGTCGCTTCTTCACTTCACTTTTTGAACGTAACGTGGTAGTCTTTTAATGACCACCTCCGTGACGTTTCGCGATGCTACCAGTATCACTGAAACGAATGGTGCGATAAACAAGAGCTTTATTGACTTTAAGGTGTTCGAGCTCACGAACAGTCGCTGGTTGTGATTTTCCAGCCAAATGAAATCCATTTCCGATTTTCTTTTATCGCGTTTACTCTCGGCAAAATGCTTACGTGCGATTGTAAACAATGGACTGTCATTTAGCCCGTGCATCAGCTGCGCGAGCGGTCTGAAGTTGGTTACAGTTGGAGGGCCGGTCACTGTATTGAATTATATAACCGAAGCGAATTAATCTATTGTACATATATTCAAATTTTCACAAAGTTTGCTTAATATATTAACCTAGTACATTTAAACGGTTCTAGTTTTTATAAAAAAACTCCCTACCTATTGAAGTTTCGCTGAATTCAGCAAAGTTATTTTTCGAGACGAGTATCAGGATCACGAAGTATTGTTTGTCAGAAGTATTAACATGATTAAATAACATTCCGAAATCACGGTGTTCCGGAATTGTATTAAAAATTTCCTGAGCTCCCGAAACTGTTACAAAAATATCCCGAAATTTCGGCATCCGCAATTACCGCTGTTATTAGCATCCATAGTAGGCATGCACATAAGTTTATATGCGCTAGATATATTCGTATACATAAGAAGACATACTAAATGTAATTATATAAGTATTTCCCTTCCTATTCACTAATCCATGTTAAGTTCATTTTTGCCGAGTCTGCGAATTTGATGCGACTATTGTGAGTAGTCACTATGCCACTAACCCAATGTCCCACTTGCAAACGCGCTTTTATTTTTACGTTCGTTAGCCATAGATTTTTGAATATTGTTGTTGCCGCTGCTCCGCTTGCGTATGTGAGCATATCTGCTGTTTTCTTTTTCTCGTTATTATTATCATAGATTAAATGTCCTATTGCAGTAATATTTTACGACTCCTTTTCTTTGCTGCGCCCATAGTCGTCTAGTCTCCATCGATTGGTTTATGACACTTTGCGGCACGGAGTTCAATATTTTGCTGAGATAGAAGAAATATTTTTGCCATTGTTGGTACATTCGATGGACTCTGATAAATAAATATGTGTATATGGGTGCTTATCTGGGGCACTTTTTGGTTTTGTTTAGTGTGTTTTTTTATTGTTGTATTCACTTCAACGGCAGTTCCGATATGGCAATTGGCATAATTCCTGATGGTTATCTAGGAGACCGTCGATTGTGGAGGCAACAAGGCGGGTAGTTAAGTAAATGATTTGCAAGAAAGATTCCCTCCTTACTACTGAAAGCAGATAAAATATAATTTTAATAAATGCTACTAAGTAAAATGACTGCCTAACGCAAAGTGAAGTATTTTTATAACATTCTGAAATGTTATTATGTCGTTCGAAAGTATTACTGCTGCATATTTTTCAAGAAGCTCGTACAGTGTAGCTCATCCACTTTAGATAGGAAGCAAACAGAATTTTGTCACGAATTATAGGCGTTAAAAGCATGTGAGGATAGAGAAAAAACCAGGCTTAACCTAGTTGTCCTGAAAAATGAATATGCGTGCCGATCTCGGAGTTATGGTCGCATCCACCGTCCACGACTATCATAAATTCCGTTAAAATCCTCTTTCGCTTGCCCTGATGGGCTATTAAGATGAGCGTTATTTTGGTGGCAAAAAATGAATTTCAAAAATCGAAAAATGTACTGTTAAAGAGAAATGTATGGCTGAATAAAGTCTACATTTTGTTAGAATTCTTAACAATTTGAAAAAAAAAACAAAATTGTTTAAGTGACAGTTAAAGACAGCGGGAATGAAGTGACACTATAAAAATCGCCATCTGCAATTTATCTAACCAAAAAAATTAAGTTGGCTCGGCCTATCTCAGTTTTTTTTACCACAAAAAACAGAAAGCTGTTGTTTCGATTGACGTAAATTTTTTTTTCTAAAATCCTTTAAAACCATAGCGCTCCGTTGGGCTAAATAAAGTCTAAAATGTCTCTTCCATGAGAAGTGTATCTGCAAGCGGATGTGTGGTTATACAAGTTGGCGCAAAATTAATAACCCTATCGGAAAATTAATAATTTTTGCAAATATTTGATCCTTTTATTCCTAATGGAGCATGTGACCTCAAACAATGGCGTCGTACATCATATTTGATCATATATGAACTGGGCAGCTGCCTGGGAGTGCGGAAAGGTCAAAATAAGGATTTCCAAAACTAAAAATAATTTTATTTATTTCAATATTTTTTTGTAAAGAAAGATTTCCATCATTCATAATCATTATCATTACTATACTGTTTTTTGTTTGTTTTGTAGTAAAAAATTAATTAGTAATTATAGATTGTGCCACCTTGTATAATTAATTTCATTAGAATAAAACCACGATTATAAAATGAAACCACTTTTGTTAATTATTAATTGGGTCTAGAACAAGCCAGTTAAAAAAGAAAAAACTTTCTAAGTTCTATGATTTACAGTAGAGGCACGCTTAGGCGAAAGACGCAGGCGCGTTGTGATATCATATTTGGTTTTAACTATTCACCCTTGAACCCTACTGCGTTCCTAATGAATCTCATCAGCCCTCTCAAGTCGATGTCCGCCAACTAATTTAGAGTGACTAAGAAACGATTTCACTCTGGAAGCAATGGCAAACCTTCGAGTGTACTTCTGCCACGGGAAAGCTTCTTGAAAAAAACAGTTTGCCGTTCGGAGTCGGCTTAAAACTGTAGGTCCCTCAATTTATGGAACAACATCAAGACGCACACCAAAAATAGGAGGAGGAGCTCGGCCAAATACCTAAAAGAAGTGTACGCGCCAATCATTTATTTATTTTATTTTCAAACCCTGTTATTATCAAAGCTTGTTTCTAGACAGTGCGGACAGTGATAAAGGAGATGGGAGTTCGTTTATTTATTTTCATCGGGCTTACAGCTTCCACTTACTTGAACTCCAGGGCATTCTGGCAAATCCCAGTTTCATCAACGGGACAAATGTGTTTCGAAGTTTCATCCAAATTATTCTCACGTTACTAAGAAACATCTTCGCAAAGCTTTAATTGGTTGCGGTATCCAACGCACAGTATTTTTTCTTTTTCATGTGCAAATATTCATATAAAATCTCTTCAATTTTCTAATCAATGATACTTTGCTAACTGCAAAAGTTTAATTCTGTAAACCGTCAATACTACTTTTTCGACTTTTTGGGCATTTTCTGTAATTATTATTATTTTTTTTTTTTTTGTATTAGTATTTGTATTTGTATTAGCAGCATAAATATTTCCCAGACATGTACGATGAATGCTGCTGGAGTAGTCGCTACCGTCACTGGTCGATCCGGGTGGATACCGTTTCGCAGGTTTTCTTCACGACATTATTTTTATTATCAAATTTAAACAAAGCGCGGTGCAAAAACTGCTGAAATTTCCAATTTCCGTTTACATAGTGACGTTGTTTGCTCCTAGGATAACTGTGAATGAACCATATGCAAAATACAGGTGTTTTTTGTACTGCCAATGGGTCGCATAATCAGTGTTATCAGTAACAAAACAGTGAGTCATCGCTAAATACCTTAAGTCGCGTACTTATCGGTCGCACCTCACACGTCTAATCTCGACATCGCAATTGGTACAGGATAACTTACCCACTGGCACCACTTGCCTACAGAGCGCCTTAAAGATCGAGCCGAATAGGCGCTGGTATTTCCATGTCTAACCCCCAACCAGTCGAAATTTTTCGATTAACTTTTTTGTTTCGGCTTCTAGTCGACGCAAAATATGTACAATTTTCCTAAAATATATTTTTGACATATCCATAATTTCGTAATGGATTCTAATTATTATATTTTTGAAGAGTTCTCGAGCGGAATCCGACTCATTTTAATAAATTGGAAGTTTTCTACTTGAAATCCATCGGAAAGGTCACAGCTACTGTCGCAACTTGAATAACAAAAAGATAGTTAAACTTTTGAAAAAAGTTAGTTAAACTTGGCAGACCCTATATTTATCCCACTTACTTTAATGAAGGTGGGAGGTTTTCTTATTAACATCTATCAAAAGCAACATCTTCAAACTATACCAATTATTTCAGTAAATACTAGGTTTTTTACTTCTATGTTTTGAAAATGGCCGCCATCTAATTGTGACTCTACTTAAAAGAAGAACTTAATAGACCCTGTATTTATACAACACATCTCAGTCTATCGACGTTTTCTAAGCAACTTCTGTCAAAACAGAGGCCACCAAAATGTAACTGATAAAATAAAAAACTTAAAAAACTCGAACTTGATGGACCCTGTATTTAACCAACTCATTTTAGTAAATCGAGATTTTCTAATCAACATCTGCTTAAAATACACCATCAAACTGTGACTGGCAAAACAAAACACTGCTCAAGAAATTCGAACTTGAGTGACCCTGTACTTACTCCAATCATTTAAGAAAGTTGTAGGTTATCCACTTTTACATTTCCAAAAAGGACGTCATCAAAATGTAGTAACTAACAGCGAGAATCCGTTAAAAAAGAAACTCGTACTTTAAAGACCCTGTATTTATTTCACTCTTTTTAGTAAATCGAGAATTTCTTATGAACATCTGCTAAAAAAGACGCCATCAAACTGTGACTGGCAAAACAAAACACTGCTCAAGATATTCGAACATGAGTGACCCTGTACTTATTCCAATCATTCAAGAAAGGTTTAGGTTTTTGACTTTTACATTTCCAAAAAGAACGTCATCAAAATGTGGTAACTAACAGCGAGACTCCGTTAAAAAAGAAACTCCTACTTTAAAGACCCTGTATTTATTCCACTCTTTTTAGTAAGTCGAGGTTTTCTAATCAGCTCTTGTTAAAAAAGTGCACTCAAATTGTGACTATCAAAAAACAACGCTGTTACAAAAGCTGGAACTTGGTGGACCCTGTATTTATTCAACACATTTTAGTAAATCGAGATTATCTAATCAACAACAGCCAAAAAAGGCGCCATCAATCTGTGGCAGCTGTCAAAATAAAACACTGCTTCAAACAAACTCGCACTTGAAAGACCCTGTATTTATAAATTATTCTTCACTTTTTAAACCAACTTCAGCATACTTTCATACAGAAACTCTGCAAATAACCCAATAAAAAGACACAAAATGAAGCACTTCGAAGTTTAAAAATATTTGTTTGTTCTACAAACAAAAACTGCATTCTCATGGACTACTTCCAAGATTATGAATAGAAACACATATTTAAAAAAAATTTAAATTCATAGTATTCATAATTTTCATTGCAGGCTACCTTTTCGAAAAAAATAAAAATTTACACTCATTGTTTTTCGCAAATACAAAAAGTCCTTTAAAATGTAAAAACTTTTAGCATAAACTAAACTTTCGCACAATAAGCGAAAGTTCTTCAGTTCCAACAAAAAGCAGAAAAATGCACAAGAACCAAAATAAAAAAATTCTTTAAAAAAATAACAAATGCACTCGCGCATGCTAAACTTTTTAATCGCGTTCTTGTGCCATTTGTAGTCGCCAACAATTGGCCGTACAAAATTTTGCAAACTTTGAGTGCACTTATCAGCAATGACCCCCTCCGCCCCCCAGCACGCGTCGCAGTGCTCCAGGGCCGCAATGTGCGACAAACTCGCTAAATCGTTTGCCACAATTGCCAGTCACTTGAGTGTTCAATGTGGAGCAGCAATCGATTTGGCCGCACGCGCAAGCATATTTACATAAGTGCAGAATGGGAGAGCACTTGAATGGGAGAGCAACTAGCAAGTTGCAACTTGTGGCAGCGACATTTAAACAGTTTCAAAAATTAAGCATTCAAATTGAAAGCATAAAAAAACACAAAAAGCAGAGCACTTTGCAACCAACAAAGGAGCCACTAGGAGCCACTTCAGCGTGTGCGGTGTGGGGTAGGTGTGGAAAGGGGGCAAATGGAAGTTAGAACGTACAACTGTAACTTGCCGCACTCATTTGGCCACTGTGGTTGCCTGCTGTAAGCTATTATTACATGTTGCCATGCAAGTTGGTCTGACTTGGTGGTGGTGCTTGATGCAACAACAGTTGCATGGGCTGCTTACATTGTTGCTGCCACATATTAAATTAAAAATTTGCCAGGATTACATTTTGAGTGCATTTTTCTTTTTTTGTTGCTTTTGTTCCCGCATATTTATGTGCATTGTAATTTTTTTTGTTGTACTTTCGTGTTCAATATTTCCGATTACACGTTACGAGTAGTTTTTTAAATGTAATTAAGGAAGGAAAATGTCGGTACTCAATTCAGCAAAGATTATTTTGCAACGCATTTTCATATTCTCCTTCCTCGCTCAGGCAGCTGTACTGGTGGCTCTTCGACATTTCACGAGGATGGGCGCACTCTTTCGTGTTTGACTGTTGCTGCTTTCACGCACATTATCCCAATTCAATTATCATTAATAATGAATAACCAGAACGCCGAACACATAGAGGGCAAAAACGGTAGTTGGGGGCGAATGAGGATCAGCTTGCTTTTTCCGTTCTGAGCTTCTTTAACATATTTGAATAAGAGGCTTGGAGAGGTACCAAAGGTCCTTACAATATAGAAATGGCGAAGGATGAGCCCCTTGTAGGGCAGGCACCAGAAGTGGGTTATTGGCTTTCTAGAGCCTATAAGGAGGACAAGTTCCAGCAACAGAATAGAGCTGAATAGGCTGGCACCCTGTTTTTCTCAAAACCTTTTCCCCAACGAAGGATCAACTAAGTATCGCATAAGTTCAGCTTCATTGATGTTTGGCACTCCTTGATGGTAGGACTCAAGGAAAACAGAATGCGAAATTTCGATGTGTTATGTACCAGGGATTGAGGACCAGAAAAATTAGGGGAAATTTTATTGTTAGTGAAGTGTCAGTCGATCACAAATCGCTTCGATTTCACACAATTTTTTTTTTTTTTTGGCGTACGATGTTGAGATTTTCTTTCATATTTAGTACCATGCTGGAGATAATAGAAAGATAATGCTGAACACTTCAGCGAAAAAAATGCTACTTAAGTACCTATAAAATCTGAACATTTTGCTCGGGGTACTTAAGCGGATTTTACTGTATTGCAATATTCAAGCCACAATTGACTCCATGCGGCCATATTTACTGGAAAAAGTAGTGAAAAGTTGGACAGATCGAATGTACCATGTAACTCGTAGGCGCAGCGGAGGCATTTTAAAAAATAAATGCGTTGAAAGAATCTACCAGGTTATAATGAAAAAAATGATTCCAAAATGTTTGTTTTATTATCTTAAGTTCTCAACCTTTTAAAAACCTCTCGATACCAAAATTCCCTGTGCTCTAAAATTGCATTATCGAAATTTTATAATACAAAAAATTCTGAATAAATTTTTTTTAATTTTAATGAAAAATTGTTCAATTTTTTCTTTAGTTCGAAACTTTGGTTTGCATGGTTTTTATAAGAAAATGTACTAAATTTTCATAAAAAATAGGAAAAATTAAACAGCAAACAAATAAATTGTCGAAACTTGCAAATACATAAGTCTCTGTTCTATAGTTATTCAACGCACTGTATATTAGGTTGATACTCGAAATTTGATTACCTTCCATATTTAGTCATAAATAGATCATTTAAAGCAAATTAATTCTCAAATAATGGGCATTAAAACTCATTTCATGTGTCATTCTTATAATTTAAAATTTTAATTAACGGTTAACATAAAAATAGTCATACTCGTTAGCCGACGGTCAATAACTACAGAGCTTACACGCTAATAAAAATGCTGCAAATGTCTTATGCGTATAAAAATCCCAACCAAATATAACCACTTTACTCATACCTGCATATACACATAATCACACATACATGCATACATACATACATAGTTGTTCAATATACTTCAGTTTACTCTGACCACGACTCTGACGCATAAATACTCACCTGCGTCGTATCAATTTACACGAATAAACATGTTAACATGCATTCGAGCGCCAATAACGGGTTTCCCACATAAAAATACCTCAAAAGCTTTAATTAATGAGAAAAAGCTTCGCATGTTTGCTATGACAGGAGTATGAATTGTCGAAAACTGTAAAGAGCATTTTTCAGCGAAACGTGTAAGGCAATGATAATAATTTCATTGAGTAATGAGTGGAAAATGAAGAATAATGAACAAAGCAAGCGAAGCCTGGATTATATGAATTATAGGGATTATGCGCTTATACAGTGCTCACACAATTTATTCGTACACCCTGAATAGTACGTAAAAAATTTAGCTTTGCGCCAAATATTTGCTGTGACAATATATTTTTTTTGGATCACTGTAAGAATGTTGCATTCCTAATGAAGTGCCTTTCAACTCACACTGAAGGGTTCCAAGAAAAGCAGGCAGATGTAGCAAAAACTGCAAAACATTTATTCGCACACTTTCAGCTCGTGATATTGTTGCTGTAAAAGTAACAGTATAAATCATTTGTTTTTTATAATATTGCTGAAAACGAAATAAGATTGTTTTTTCTTAGTTTTTATAGCCGATTCAGTTTCAGTTGCACCCAATATCTCGATTGAAAGTGACAAAATGGGACGAAGTGCGGACTTATGAATCGGCTATAAAAACTAATGAATATTTTCCAAACTTTTTTTTTATTTTGAAGATTGAACATTGTCATTTATGAATGAAAAATAATATCGTTCAAATGAGTGCCACGACTGGTTTTACAGTAGGTCATTCGATCAACCCAATTTTTAAGCACGTTTTCGATTGTTTGGGCTCCAATTTCATGAATGGCAACTTCGATTTCATGTTTTAAAGCATCAATCGTCTCTGGATGGTTCGCATAGCATTTGTCCTTAACGGCTCCCCACAAAAAATAGTCCAAGGGGCTTAAATCACAGCTCCGAGACGGCCAATTGATATCGGACTTCAAAAACGGTAGCCAAAAGTTCGAGTGTAACTTTGGCAGTGTGACAAGTTGCACCGTCCTGTTGAAACCAAATGTCGTCCATGTCATCCTCTTCAATTTTTGGAAACAAAAACTCGTTGAACATGTCACGGTAACGCTCGCCATTTACTGTAACCGCGGAAGAAGAAGAAGAAATAGGTTTTCAATATTTCCCAATTTTGTTCAAGCATATAGCGTCCCATTTTGTAAATGTCAAACCTTTAAGTAAATTACGAACACATTTGACATGTCATTTGTGTTACCATTCTCAAAAAAATAGGTGGTTAAAAAAGCAAACGCATATGGCCCACTCTGTACTATTGTTATTAATTGTTATGATTTTCAGTAAAATTATTTAAAATGAAGAAGTCAATATATTTTTTTCAAAATTGGCATACAGTTTATTTATACATTCAAATAATATAAACATTTGTCTTTTATTTTAATCATTTAAAATGGTGGATGTACACTCAATTCTTCCAGGAACGTCGCAGCAGGGCTTTTCAATCGGCGGGCATTGTAGGATCGGAGTCAGTGATCTGAATACAAAAAACCAAAAATTTTTTTGTTTATTAATATCATAATTTCTATATGAATTAAAAACAAATGGGGGGAAAAAATACGCGGAATAAAAAAAGAATTAATTTTGGGGCGCATTTTCCTACTAAAGGGTTTTTCAATAAGGGCGGGTAGATTTTGAAATGGAATAAAACAAGCGGTGTGTGAGTTAAATAGGGCGCATATAGTTAAGTATCCAAGTCAGACAGACCTCTTCATTGTCACTTCAAGAACTAAACTTTATTTCAATCCAGTTACATTAAAAACTTATAACTATGCTCTTACTTTCTATTTACTTATTAATTATTCTCTTTATTTTCAATATTTAACAGTTGTTGTTTCTTTTGTTATTAGCATTACCTTAGACTAACCTTAAATGTAACTATATGACAATATATGCCATTAAGTGTGGAATATGACATCCAATTTTCAATGACTCTTCCGCATAGATCCGGCTGAATTTGAGCCATGGCCTGTGTTATGTTCACCTTTAGAGCTTCGGTCGATTGTGGTTTATTTGCATAGACGTGAGACTTCAAGAAAAAGTCTAGCGGGGTCAATTGATGGCCAATTCACGTCACCCCTGCGAGAGATAACCTTACCCTCAAATCGTTCATGCAGAATGTCAATCGTGGCGTTTGCTGTGTGGCACGTAGCGCCGTCCTGCTGGAACCACATGTTGTCTAGGTCCATATGGTTCAATATGGGCCATAAGAAATTGGTTATCATCGTTGTGTAGCGCTCGCTGTTGACGGTGACCGCCTCACCAACGTCGTTTTCAAAAAAGTACGGACCAATGACGCCGCCGGCCCAAAATCCACACCAAACGGTAACTTTTTGGGGATGCATTATCACCTGGTGAACCTCGTGTGGATTGGTATCGTCCCATATACGGCAATTTTGTTTGTTAACACAGCTATGCATCCAAAAATGCGCCTCGTCACTAAAGATGATGTTTCGCCCAAAACTGGGGTTATCTTCCAAACGATTCGAAGCCCAGTCAGCGAACAAACAGCGTTGTCTATGGGCATCAACTTTGAGCTTCTGGTCAGTTGGATATTATACGGGTGCAGGCCCAAGTCCCGACGCAAAATTCGCCAAGTTGAAGTCTGCGAAAGGCCAAGTTCTTGTGCACGGCGAGGAATAGACTACCTCGGGCTCTGCTGTACACTTTCACTGACCGCGGCAATGTTCTCGGCTGATTTTGCGTTCGGGTGTTCGCTGATTGTTTACTGACCCGGTCGTCTCAAATTTGGCCACCAAACGTTGAAGAGTCGACTTTGAAGGGCCACCACGTCTACCGAAAAATGGGCGCAATGCGCGCAACATTTGTGTTAATGAACACTCATTTTGATAATAAAGTTTTATCATTTGAACGTACTGTTCAATCGTGTAACTTGCCATAATGATTTGGCATAAACAACTGAATAATAAACAAAAGATTTGACAGATGTCATCAAAACAAAATGGCTGCCACAGGGTTCCAAAATCGACCCGCGCCAATTCAAAAACCCTTTACTTTTGCTTCGAAAAATTATTTTTTCGAAAACTTGAAACACGTAGAAAGTATGATATTATCATAAAAAAGATGTGTGCGAAATTTCAGGAAGAATGGTCGATAACTTTTCGAGTTATCGTGTGCGCCAGTTCGAAAAATATAGTTTTGAGAAAAACGCGTCTAAAATTTTAATACATGAAAATTCCTTTCCCAGCGCTCGAACGCATAGAATAGACGGTTGACGATCTATAATATAAGAAATACTTAAATTTAAGTTCTAAAAATTGTCTGACATATTCTTAAAAGATTATATTAACATTTTATGAAAAAAAAAATTTATTTTTTTTTTATTTTTTTGGTAAACAAATCTCTGTGGCAAATCACATTCTACGGTGCAAAGTGTTACTGCTAATTACGTTAATACTGGTAAAATGAAAGCTAAGCATCACCATGCCGAAAGGGGAAAAATATTGACGCCACGTGAGGAACGCAACATAGCAGCATCAGTCGCGCAAAATCCAAAAAATAACTTCCACGATAGTATGCCAAAATATCCAAGATTCTTTGCATAAAAAGGTAAGCCCTAAAACAGTTCGTATTTGCCTGCATAACGCTGGTTATCATAGCAGAGTGGCACGCCGCAAGCCTTACATTTCAGATATTAAAAGAAAGAACAAATTGAAGTTCGCCAAACGCTATATAAATGAGCCAAATTCTTTTTAGGAAAACGTCATATTCAGCGATGAGTCGAAATCGAAATGTAATGTTTCCGGAGCCGATGACGCTCCAAAAGTTTAGCGAAAAGAAAATACAGAACTGAGTGAAAAAAATCTTATTCCTACCGTTAAGCAATGGTTTGGGGGTGCATAGCTGCATCTGCAGTAGGAAAAATGGTTTTTATTGATGATAAAATGGGCAAACATCTAAATTTAATCATTTTGAAGAATAATTTTCATGATTGTGCCGTTAAACTTCGACTGTATGCTGAGGTGCTCTTCTTTCAACAAGACAATGACCCAAGCCACTCATCTCATCTCGTGCAACAATGGCTTATTTACCACTGTAAGCAGGTTAAAACTCCACCTCAATCACCGGATCTGAACCCTATTGAGCATGTCTGGGAGCTCTTAGAAAGAAGAATCACAAAGCACAAAATTACATCAAAGGCGTCATTAAAGACAGTTTTAAGTGTTGAGTGGGTGAAAATTGCAGCTAATGCAGTTATTAAAACTAAAGGCGGCCCAACAAAGTACTGAATACTCGTTTTTTCTATAATTTTTGTAAATAAAATATTCTTTATATGGCTATGTACGAGTAATATTTTTGCATAAAATTGTGCCTTATTTCGTTATTGCCTTAAGTTCTCTAATTCCAGAAATGAATTTGGAAGTTTTTGTTCCTTAAATATTGAATAAATATGTTATTTTTTACGGAAATATTCAAATTTTGCTCTTTTGTATAAATCGTGTTAAGTATCAGATGTATCTGTTAATGAACTGTGAGTGTACGAGTAAATTGTGCGACCACTGTATGTACGTTGGGGTAGTCCATGAGGCAGGGTAACACAAAAACTGCATTCAATGATTGTTTTGTATGTATTTTATATTTTTTATACATGAGGCCGCCATATTGTTAATTTTGAAAAAAAGGTTCGATCAGGCACAAGATTATCTTTTAATAAAACTAATTTCTCTTGTCCGATTGATTTAGGTGAATTTCCAAGGACTTGGGACTTCTGGAGAAACAGGTTCCACACAAATAGCGATAACTTTTACAATTATTAATTTTTTTTTTTTGAAGGATTGCTTAAGTCAAGTCGAAACATGAGGTATTAGTACTATGTTTTTATTTTTGTAAAATAAAGCAATTGTTTAGCAAAAAAAACGGATTGAAAATCATGATTTTGTCGGGCCTCTGACTTCCCCAAACCTCTTAAATTGCAAACTGAGGTTTGCAGTGCATGAGGGCAAAAAGAAGTTCTATATTTGCCACATCAACGTTATAATTTCGATGTATTGGAATGCTTTCCTTATTTTGGAGCAATTATTAATGTGAATTACAGCAACGGCATTGAAATCCAATGACAATTCACACTGGCCAACAAGTGCCTCTTTCGATAGAATAGGCAGTTGAGTAGTAGAAGCTTTCCTCGACGAACAAAGATCATAGTTTATAAATTTATTTTTAATTTATTTTTTCACATGAAATATAATTGTAGCGGCCCCGGTAGTCTAGCGAGCGGCCTCAGTAGTCGATCGTAAGTGCACTAGCCTGCCATGCCTGAGATTGTGTGTTCGAATCCCACGTAAAGCACAGTCCTAGCACTTTTCCAAATTTATCTACTTAAAATAAAGAAAATTATATAAACAAAATTCCTCCAACTCCATTCCTCAACCCCAAAACTTTTCCTCACCATCCTCACTCCCGCACAATAGTATGCACATTATTTACATTGTGGCTGCTAAAACAAGCAAACACCAAAGAAAAACACACAGTTACACATTGCTTTAGTGGCGCCACCGAGAGGAAGCGGGCGACCACGAAATGTAGCGAAGTCCACAACCATCTGCGCGATCCCTCTGTTAGAAAAATGTGTGACACAGATGGCGCTCGAGGCAGTAAGAAGATGTTGTTCCTAAACAACGACAGGTGGGCATTCCACGACTTAGGACTGGTAGCGGCAAGTTAATCACCTACCAGAAATCAAAAACAGATTTACGAAACCAACGCAAGGCTGAGTCTTGTTGAGGCTCTATGCTCCCGAGGGGAGTGAACTAGGAAAAAAGTAATAATAATTATAAATAATCACATTACAGAGCTGAGGCAAACTAGCAGCAAAGGCTAACGGCGCTTGAGCAGCGACTTGAATGTTTAAGCGAAATATTCTAATTCGCAGAGGAATTATGAGCTGTGGAGCTTTACAGTGAAATAACGTCTACTGTTTTGCTTATTGTTGCTCTTCTACTTTTCAGAAAAAACATCAATTAGTCATGAGCTTGTTAAATCATCATTAATATGTGGTATTGTAATTTCTTGATTAATCGTTCGAGTAGTTTTCTCCAAAATAAGCTTCACGCATTTCTATACTCGTATGCTAATATTATATGTCTTAGAGACTTTAGCATCATATTTTTGCTTCTTTTTTTCGATTTTTGCTTTGTTTGCGAAAAAGGTTGTGAAATCTTGCTTTTGTATGCAAATTATGGATCAAAACTGTTCACTATTAGCAACTTAAGACTTTCATTAGAAAAAAGTAAAACTTAGAATAACAGCATTCGCTTTCTAACACTTTGAAAATAATGGCTGTCAATATCGAAAAATCATAATGATATATCATCACTTAAGACAAAGCATTTACAGTTGAGCAGCTGAAACAATTCAGAAAGCCTCGAGCTTACTGGCTAATTTACTAAACTTTCCCCATTGATGCAGTAAAATAGAAGACGAAGCAGCATTAAGTTGACATCATCTCCAACGCCGCTGCTCTTTTCGCTAACTTCAACTTCAATAAGTCTCACTGCTACTGGCTATTAAGTATTTTTATTACTTGTTCTGATCCGTTTCAGTACCGGACATCTTCCTAAGAACTGCTGCATATTTTCTTCCTCATTTAAATTGCAGAGGGTGCAAATTTTCTGGGTATTTCTATACGTTGCATTTAGCTTTGGTAAGCTACATCTTGCTCTGAAAATTGTTGTAATGTCAGCTAGTCGCATATCTTCTTTAATATATGTATGATTCCCCTTTTGAGTAGTCTAGATGTTTATAAATTGAGCTGTTTCCCTTGCCATGTAGCGATCTTTTTTTTTATTTTGGTAAGAACTTGCACACAGCGCTCTAGCCTGTCTATAGCGATGATGTTTTCTTCAAACTTCAGACCGAAGTCCATGCCGTTCAGATGCTTAAGCCAAAACCCATTTATACTTAAGATGCCTGTGTTGTTTGTGTGGGAGTTTGTTGCAATTGCATTTATAAATGTTTTTCCAGATATATTTCATACGTAGTTCTAAGGAATAAATGTGGCTTTCATCTAAATTATAACAGTTTCCAGTGTTATTGTATAATTCGTAGTGAACTTGGGTAGTTTGAGGATTCCTTCAATGAAGTAACGTTGAAGTTTATTTACTTCATCGAATAAGGCATCCCCCAAACTTGCGCTGCGTACGTTTTTGTATCGCTCTGTATACCGCTTGGAAAAGCTTCCATTTTGATTTTAATGAAATGAAAGGCTTCGCCACAGAATAGCTCCATGGGCAATTAATACTAGCTTTTGCTGAAGTATTTCTGGCTTGTTTGTGCTTGCCGAATTCCATTTTGGGTGTGAGAATGTTACCAAGATATTTATATTCGGCCACCAATTTGATTTCTTCTCCTTGGTACCACCATTTTTCTGCCTGGGAAAGTCGTCCACCTCTTCTAAAGACCATCATCTCCAATTTATTTGGGTGTACTTCCATATTTCATTCGGCTCAGTATTTCTCCAGGTTGTTAATCATGGATTGCATGACTTTAAGGTTATCCGCCAGAAGAACAACGTCATCGGCATAAAGTTGAAGACGTATATTCATGCCCTCAACCTATAGTCCACCTTCAAAATAGTCATGCAAATCATTTAGGTATAAAGAGAACAATAATGGCGACAACAGAGAGCCTTGTTTCACACCAGAGCAGGTTGCAAAATAGTCGGATACTTCTTTTCCCATCCAAACCGTTGATTTAGTATTCTCGTAGCATCTTTTCTATGAGGTTCGTTATTTTACCAGATGTTCCCATCTGTCGAAGTTTATAAATCAACGGTCTCCTCGGCACCCTGTCAAACGCCGCCTTGAATCAACAAAATCAAACCTTTTCATTTTCATGGAACTTTAGGTGTTCCATAGACCCAAGATTATAAAAGTTATCTACAGTTGAATAGTTTCTTCTAAAGCCGGCTTGCAATTCTGTGAGCACATGGTTTTTTCTACCCAATTTGCAAATGTTGCGTTAATCAATCCCATTAACACCTTTGCGATAGAATTCATAAAGATATTCCCCGATAGTTACTGGCTACATTTACATCTCCCTTTAAAAAATTGGGAAAAATATGGTTTTTTTCAAAAGTCTCATCGTTTCTTCCGGTTTCAAAAATTGTGTTGTATACCTTTGTTAATGCCAACAGAAATTATGGCGAAGCAAACTTTAGAAGTTCCTATATACATACTATAACGTAATAAAACTGGATTTAAATTCGATGCCAGATAGATCACAACATTGCGCCATCACAGGCTTTTGGAACAGCACAGTACGGTACCGAAAATAAACAAGTGAAAAAAAAAAACAGAATAAGCGAAGGCAAATGGAAATCAAATAGAGCAAAAATTCTTTGCAGGCTTTATTATTTTTCGAGCTTTCAGCGTATAAGTCGCGGCACTTGGTTGATTAAAGTGGTGATTCATCCAGCATCCAACTAGCGCTTCTGCACCATTTTGTTACCACATCCTCGTTTCCAATTTATTTAACGGTTACTTACAGCATGACTTTAACCAATCTACGCGTTTAAGAAACTTATTAGGTTGTTGACGTCTAAGCCAGACAGTTGTTCGAGACTAGCGAACAGTGGCTTGCCAAGGGTTGACAGTCTTTTCTCCCATTCTTTCTCAGGTTGTTTACAACAGTCATGAGGGATGCCCATTTTGTCTGCTTATTCCACGATATACCAGAAGTCAGGTAGGCATTTTGAAAGTTGTATCTCCTGACAAATTCGGGAGCTCGGGATTACATAAAAAATATCCCGAAATTTCGGGATCCCGAAAATCAGTAAAAACTTTTCGAAACTGAGTACCAATAATCACTGCTAATTTTAAGGTCCCGTTTATACACCGCAACCACATTTACTTCAACACTTGGATTGTATAGATGAAATCAAACAGTCAGACGCGCTAACCTCTGAAAAGATATTCTCGCTTTATGATTTATAGAAATGCAAAACGATCCATATTTATTTATACAATTAATTTGTAGTAAATACAAATTCGGCTATAAGTGAAAAATTTTATTTATTTGGAATCATAAGTAAAGGGTGGTTAAATTTCAAGAGCCGATATTGAATGTGAACCACACCTAAACGTCAAGTTTTTTCTACATTTAATTTCACATTTTTCAATTTCAGACTCATTCAATTTGAACCGTGGAAAGATACACAAACGCGCAAGGCGTTAAAGTTATTCAGGCTTATTATGAAAACAGGCACACTTCGTGATTTTTTCGGTCAATTTAATCGTCCAAATGTGCGTACAATCGGAAAAATTGTGCAAAAGTTTGAGCAAACCGGGTCTGTAGGAGATGTAAAAACACCAGTGCATGCTCGAACAGCTTGTACAGCTCGTACTGCAGAAAATCTTGCTGCTGTTTGCGATAGTGTGGTTGAAGAGCCGTCCACCTCAACTCGTCGTCGTGCCCAACAATTGCACCTCCCACGCTCGCCGTTGATGAATATTATGCGTACAGACTTGCATTTACACGCTTACAAGGTGCAATTGACTCAAGAACTAAAGCCTCTTGACCATTTCAAGCGTCGCCAATAGTCAGAATGGTGGGAAGAAATGGCAAGAGTGAATGACCAATTTTCGCAGAAAATCATCTTCAGTGATGAGGCACATTTTCACCTCAGTAGACTCGTCAGTAAGCAGAATTTCCGCGAGCGATTACCGAAAAACCAATGCGCCCACAAAGAGTGACTGTTTGGTGCGGTTTATGGGCCGGCGGCATCATTGGGCCGTATTTTTTCCAAAATGATACCGGTCAGGCAGTTACTGTGAATAGTGTTCGCTATCGTGAGATGATAACGAACTTTTTATGGCCCGCACTGGAAGATATGGATATGGACGATATGTGGTTTCAACAGGAAGGTGCCACTTGTCACACAGCTAGCGAAACAATGGCTCTTTTGCGCGAAAAATTTGATGGCCGAATAATCTCACGTCGCGGCGATGTCAATTGGCCACCAAGATCATGTGATTTGACACCGTTGGACTTCTTTCATTGGGGTTATTTGAAAGAAAAGGTGTACGTCGATAAGCCAGTAATTAATAATAATTCGGCACATTAACGGCATAGAACCTCAATTATGCCTCAGCGTCATCGAAAATTTGGACCATCGGATGGAGTTGTGCCGCCGAGGCCACGGCGACCATTTGGCCGATATTTTCTTCCATACGTAGTTGAGCTATAGCATTATTATCACAATAAAGAGAAATGACAATAATTTCCTTAAAACATTAGATTTTATTTAAAATCAACACCGGCCCTTAAAACTTAACCAGCCTTTACATAACTATTTAGAAAAATTTGAGTTGACTTCTCATTTTTTTACTGCACCCGAGAGCGGCACTTGGCCTAAATGCGGCCCTGAATATTTGCCAAAACGAGAGTGAAACTAGAACTGAAAAGAAAAAAGAGAGAAAAATAGAATGGAAGAATGAAAAGCAATGCAAATTTCGAGCTGCACATGGCAATCAATAGGGAACCGGTAAAAATAGCTTTAGAATAAAATAATAAATACAATTCAGTAGTGAAAAAGTAAAACTGGTCTTGCCACAACAAATGGCTTTGTCTCACTTTTATGGCATTTTGTATTCTTGTGTTAATAAATATAGTACATATGTATGTATAAATAAAAACTCAATTCAATAAATCTGCATGAATTAATATTCAGACATTTCTTCAAAACCAGTCAATTACTAACCAATTCAATATTTGTCGAATTTTTTACTCAATATTTACCCCACGCAAGTACGAAGCAAAAGGAAAACCCTAAATGAACGCTTACTCAGTGAATGCTTTGTTGTAGTTGTAGAAGGTACAGTATTGGTGAAAACTTTTTTTTATGCAGTGGAAAATGTTGTTGATGATGAAAAGTGATGCTAGCAGTAATAATCCATTATACTGGATGGCTGGCGCACTTCTTGGTGAAAAATAATATGAAATAAAGAGAGATATCCTGCTGTTGAGGACATGAGTTTTTTATTATATATTTTTTACAATAAATGAATTACTTTTTTATGATATTAAACACGTACTTTATCCTTTTTCATGCTATTTTTTACCTGTGATGCTAAGTTATGATTAAAATTTGGATTAATTTTAAATTGTTTAAATTATTTAAAAAAAAATCGGATTCGCTAGTCTAGCGGTAGTGCGCTTGCCTGCCATCCTCGAGGTTCTGGGTTCGCATCCCACGTAACGCACGGTCCTCGCACTTTTCCAAACTTACCTGGCTCTTTCCTAGTTTCTAAAAACAAAAAAAAACAAAATTCGTTCCTTATCCTTCCAATCCTTACTCCCGCACAATAGTCTGCGCATTGTGGCTGCTGAAACAAGCAAAAAAACAAAGAAAAAAATACTGTTACACATTGCATCAGTGGCGCCAGCAAAATGAAGTGGGCATGCGCGGTAATAATGCAGACACACTAAATTTAGCGAAGCCCTCAACCATTTGTGTGATCCTCCTGGCAGAAAAATGTGAAACAGAGATGGCGCTCCTAGCAGTAAGAAGGCATTGCTAATAAGCAATGATAGGTGGGCATTGCCACTATTTAGGACTGGTAGCGGCAGGCTAATTATCTACCCAAAATAGATTAACGAAACCAACGCAAGACTGAGTCTTATCGAGGCTCTATGCTCCCGAGTGCAGTGAACAAGTGAAAAAAAATATATTAAAAATTATTAAAATTATAATTTGAGGGTGGTGGTTTGTTTGGAAAATACATATTTGTTTTTTTCATCTTTTTTTTGTTAAGAAATCAGTAATTTTCTGTTATTCCAGCGAAAATAAAAGCAGGCGTTTTTCAAGCATAACTTTTTTTTTTTTTTATTATTAAGAATATTTTTATATAACTAAGACTCATAATCCATAAGACCCCCGATTCAATTCGTTTGACGAATACAATTCTACTAAAATTTGTTTTTTAATTCTTTTATAAATTTTTTTTTTTTTTTACAAATAAAATGTACGGCAGTGGTACTCGAATATTATCAAATGCATATGTGACAATTCATTCATTTATTTATAAAGTTATGTAAGTCATAACATACATTGGAGGATGGCTCCATGTGTAGAAGTCCACGCAAGTGGGGTTTGGAACCCGCCACTTAAAAATCCCCCCCAATGAAAAGAATTACAAAGCCTCGGATGAGAACTGCCTTTACTGATGACGACCCCTGCAAACGTAATAAGGAACACGATTTGACGGCATGCACCTGGAATGTCCGGTCCCTTAATGGGGAAGGTGCCTCTGCCCGGCTGGGTGAGTGAGAGTAAAGGCTGACATCACTGCCATCCAAGAGATGCGATGGACGAGGCAAGGCAAGAAAACCATAGGACCTTGCTACGTCTACTGCAGCTGCCATGTAAAGGAGCGCAAATTCGATGTCGGTTTTGTTGTGGGAGACAGACTTCGTCGCCAAGTACTGTCGTTCACTCCGGTGGACGACCGTCTCGCAACAATCCGCATCAAAGCCCGTTTTTTAACATATCGCTAATTTGCGCCTACGCCCCGACGGAAGAGAAGGACGCTGCGACAAAAGATTCCTTATATGAGCACTTGGAACGTTCCTATGAGCACTGCCCCCGCCACAAAATCGTACTTGGGGACTTCAACGCCAGGGTGGGCAAGGAGGGAATTTTTGGTCCCACAGTCGGAAAATTCAGCCTGCACAACGGAACATCCGGTAACGGACAGAGGCTGATCGACTTCACCGGCGCCGTACAAAATCGTATTTATAAAAAAATTCGAAATAAAAAAAATTGGCATATTAACCAAAAATACCTGAGCAGGTTTTCAAATTTTACTCAATTCATGATTTCAAAAAAATATAATATATATAAAGTAAATGCAAAATGAAAATAATTTTACGAAAACGCCTTTACTAAAAAAAATGTTCCATATACATAGAAAACAAATACTGAGCCGGTTCTGAAATTTTCTCCAATACAGTATGTAGGTGTTCATTAATCCATTGATAGTTATATATAGAAAACATGCAAAATCAATATAATTTCACAAAAGTGCTTTTATAAAAAATTATTTTACAAGAAAAAAAATTTTATGTACGAAAAAAGTTACTGTGCAAGTGCTTAAGTTTTGCCCAATACTGTACGTTGGCATTCACATGCGAGCGTGATTCTTTTAATAAAAGCATTGTGATGCATCATCAACTAATTCACACTTTTTACGCACACCAATTCGCCTTTCAGCCACCATTCACACTTAGCTTCTTTAAATCGAACAACAAACTGTGATGCAAAGCAACAAAAATTCAAAGCAAACAAAAGACTTGTGCAATAAACTCACGAAATGCCGTATTTACATATCCATACGAGCGCGAAATACCGAACTTTAATTAAATTGAACAAACAAAAAACACCAAAAAAATGAAAAATAATACCTACTAAAGGCAACAGAAGGTGGTCTGTGGGGGCCAAACAAGCACAAGAATGCAAAATCAGCCAAGTTCATTTTGTTTTTGTACTTTTTCTGCCTTTATACCGCGCGCGCCAACCGATTGCCGTTCACCGATCACAACTGCAACAACAACAACTATTTGCGATTACAAACACAGCAACAATAAATACGGTAAATGGCATAATGATAGCCATATTAATCTATGTGATAATAACAATAACAACAACGGGATTGTTGTAGTTGTAGCAGCACAAGCCAAAGTCACAGCAGCAACAGCTGTGTGCGCATGCGTAGAGGCGCCGAAACATTCGTACGCGCACATTCGTACGTGCGGCATTCATTATTTGCTGCGCTGCGGCGCGATTGCACTGATTTGCAGTGGCGCTGAGTTGCTTGAAAAGACTTACATACAAATGTATGTTAGTATGTCTTTATTTGAACAATTCTTGCTAATTACAAAAGTAAGTGTGGAGAGACATGGAAATTACAAATTGTATAAGCATTAATCATATTTGAGGCAACAAAGCGAACACTTAGGTGTGTTTACTAAATGTACGTACATACATACAAGTATAGGCATATGTGGAGCAAGAATAGCTGAAAATATTAGTAATTATACGAGTAGGAATTTTGATATTTACATACATATGTATATAAACGTACGGCGCATGCTCGAAAATTTTTTATATGGAAGAAAACACCTAAAGCGTAAGCAAAAAAATTGTCAAAAATCAACGCAATTTTTGAGCCTCTTGAAACTCGCATTTTCTAAAAACTTCAATTCCATGGGCTACAAAAGTACGTACCAGATTTTTCTGTTTTTAGTTCTAATTAAAAGCTTCTAATTCTAATAAACTAAAGATCCTTATTAAAAAGTATTAAATTTTATTGGCAACTTCTTCATTTCTTTTTGTTTTTAATTTGTACAAAGTTTGAAAGTTGCGTTCATATTGTTTTTTTAGAAATGAACTATTTTTTTTTAGTAAAAAAAATTTGAAATAAAATTACTCACTTAAATAAATGTTCAAAGGCGTATGGTTTACGTTAAAGGTTCACACAAAATCACAGGAATAAAATTTTTGCTGCATGCGGTCGCTGCGTACCCGCTTTGGACATGGAACGTTAAGCGATTTTTTTCTAGTAATAATAGGAAACTTCATAAAGCTCATCTGTCATTCGGAGGCAGCATACAGGTTGATCGCTTGGCAGACGCTCCGCGCGGCAAGGCTCATTACTTTTCAGTGAAACGCTGTAAAACTCAAGGTGTATCGCGTGCTATTTAGGGCAACAGCAAAACGCAGTCCACAAATTGGGAGAGTGCGAGGTGGGTCAAACATCTACCAAAGGCGCATACATCGCCAATAAAATAAATGCAACAAATTTTAATTAAAAACTTCAAACGTCAAACTTTTTAATCCGAATTTTTACAACCATTTTGAGTACGCAGTTTTATAGTTTATTAACTTTTAGTCCAACAAAGCGCAAGTTTGAAGCGGCAGAAGAATGCGTTGATTTTTAGCAATTTTTTCGGTATTAGGTTTTTTCTTCCATATAAAAAAATGTGCAGTAGGTGTTAAATGGAGGAATTGCACAAGACCGCAACCAAAAAAAAATCAAAAATTAGTTTGACTTGCGATCTACTTGAAACCAGCTCTTTATTATACCAAAACTCAGTTATCTATGAAACTGCATACCAGACATTTTTCTAAAAATTTTGGGTAAAAAACTTGAAATTTTAATGGAAATTTGCCGTACTTTAACACATTTTATACAAAGTTCCAAACTTTGCTTCTTATGCTTCAACTATGTTTTTTCGTACTATGTTTTCGTAAAAAAAATAATCGAAGTTAAAAATTAAATAAGGAAATAGACAAAACTTGTCAATATATGATGTACACTTACTTTTGATGTTGACTGTATATACAGGAATGAGCTACGAGTGATTTGCTCGTGGTTATGTGAGGCTCAGGTCAGTTATACATACAATAACAACAACAATCAAATTGTGCACGCTATGCGTACACCTTCAACACCTTTACAAGTGAGTTCACGAAGTCATTCTGCCTACGGTTGGTTCAGCGGTGGTTGTGATGATTCCTTTGCTCGATAAAACTGGCAATATTACGAAGATATTACCACTCCGCTCCGCTCTTGTTCAACGTGGTCCTGGACCTAATAATAGATCAAGATACCGCCACTAAAAGAGGCATTTCCTGGGGCTTGGGCGGCAGTCTTGAAGGCCTTGATTGCGCAGACGATATTTGTCTCCTCTCGCACACACACATGCATATACAGTCCAAGTTGGAGGCTGTAAGCGCATTCGCAGAGCAGTAGGTCTAAAAATTAACATCGCCAAAACAAAGATGATGTGCATCAATACCACAGGAGTGGTACAATTTGAACAATTTTGTTATCTCCGGCCATGTAGTGTTTGGTACAGGCGCACGAATCTCCAAATATTCCAGTCAAGTCAGTTGTCTTATGTGTGACATAGTGGAACGCGTCTGTGTGTGACATACATGACCTACAAGTTTTTATCAACCGCAGCCTTTGTAGAATCGTGAGCTTTCTTTGGCCTAACACTGTCTCCAGCAACGTTCTCTGAGCGAAGGTTGTTTTGCCAAAAAATGCGGCATCGAATGTGGAAATTCATAGGCCACACTTTACAGAAAGCCTAAGAAGGCATATCCAAGCAGCTCAATACTGGAACTCATAAGGAAGTCGCAGATGCGGCACACCATCGAACACGTGGAGGCTACTAGCCGAAGAAAAGAGTCAAAGCAGATGCGCTACAATGAGGCCGCTCTTGGCGCTAAGTGAAGTTCTTAGATTTAAATAAATCTCAATTTAAATTGTTTATAGAGGCGATATGTTTCACTTAGGAATGATGGGAGAATATATTTATAAATATCAAACGCCCTGCAAAAATGTTGCGTATTTTAAAGGGTTTTCCAATAGGTGGTGTTATTCCCGTAAAAGATCAATGGTTTCGTTGCTTGTGTGGCACGTAGCGCTGCCTTGTTGAAAATAAACGTTGTCCAGATCAACACCATCTAATTCCAGCCATAAAAAATCGTTAATCATATCTCGGTAGCGCAATCCATTCACCGTAACTGTTGCTTCAGCTTCATTTTCGAAAAAGTGAGGTGCAATGACTCCGCTGGACCATAAACCGCACCAAACAGTCAAACGTGGAGAATATAGAGAGGCTTTCAACAATAACTCTTGGATTTTCTGAATCCCAGATCTGACAATTTTGCTTGTTGACGATGGCCCCGAGGTGGAAATGGGCCTCATCACTCAAGATGATTGATTATTTCTGTATTGCGATCTGCCAAGGTGCTTCACGATGACCCATGAATGATGACGTTCGAGTTTTACGAACCGTCTCTCCCAAATTTTCACCATTTTTATAGTGAACTTTAATAATTTCAATGCATTGTTTAAGCGCGTATTGCTCCATTTTTATTATTGACGTAGTTTCTACTTATCAAATAGCAAAAAATGACAGCTTCAAAAGTGAAATCTACCGAAATAGCGGGCTATTTAAAATAACACCTTGGAAAACCCTATATAAGAAAAAAGAACAACAAAAATGCAACACAAATGAAGAAGAAATTTTTTTAAAAGTGCATTTTATTCCAAGAATAAATAAAACAAAATTTTTTATGTTAAAAAAAATTAAAGATACATACTCGTATATAACTTTAAAAAACTCTGGCATTAAACGTTTGACACTCCCTTGGAAAAGGTTACATCTAAGACAGTTGGAGTAAGTAGAAAATATTAAATGCCTTTTAGTAAAAATGGTAGTTAATGTTGGACTTTGTTCAGCATCCTCTGGACATTTCATCCACTGGAAGCATTTTCCGTCGATCCCAGCTTTTTTATATTGAAGCCGGCTATGTATTCCATCGCTTTCTCCCGCGGATACTATCCCACTCTTCTCTCTATTTTAGGTCTTTGTTAAATGGTGGCTTGTTCAAAGGTGTTAATTTCTTTCTGCAAAATCTCTTCATCATCAGAAAAAAAAATTTTTTAATTCTCCATTGACGTGCCATTTAGACGAAGCCACTCGATTTTATCAATAACCAATTACCAGCAGCAAAGCTTGCAGTGTAGTTATGTATTTTTAAGGCAACTTAGTAAGTACATCCGCAATCTTTATTTGAAATACATCGGGCTCGGATTGTTCAAAAATTCACATTTCGCGCACCTGACCCAAAATATTCTATGATGTCCTGATTTAAGCGGGAAGTTAGGATGCCTTCCATATAATTCTGGTTCTACAAATACGGATATGTCACTAAGCGAGTTGTTGCTCGTAAGCAGACCATTGTGAAAATCAAATATATTTTCTAAAAATGTTACTTTTCCTCAACTTTAACTCAAAATTTCTAGAGCTAGCAATCCAGTGTAGTGCTAAGGAAGCCAATTTGTCAGGAGATAATGAGAAAGCTGCTTACTGACCCAGCTTTTCATTATTGATTCATAACTCAAGCCAATTTGCAGAAAAATGTAAGACAGTATTCAAAATACGTAATCCTT
This sequence comes from Anastrepha fraterculus, assembly GCA_037575425.1. Classification (NCBI taxonomy): domain Eukaryota; kingdom Metazoa; phylum Arthropoda; class Insecta; order Diptera; family Tephritidae; genus Anastrepha; species Anastrepha fraterculus. The sequence goes on from JAYXIM010030048.1 coordinate 26,365, forward strand.
GACTCGCTCGTATAAGAGAAGAGTTGTTGTTCAGCGAGAGGAAAAAACTTGGCAGTAGATATATTTCAGCGTTTTATTAGTCAGTTTGCCGTAATGCTGAATACTTGTTTTTGCAAGATTTGTATGTGACCTTTTCTTAGCTCATAGGCCTTCTTTGTGAAGAGTTAATAGCATTCAAGAGTTATTACTATTTTTTCCTTTAACTTCTACTAGACCCAGGGCGTCCGTGCGAAGTTGCCTGTCTCCCGTTGGGCGTGTGCGCAGGTGGTGGATCGGAGAACGCCCCGAAAATATGTGAGGTAGGTGGGATATGATTTATCTAGGAACCTGCATTAACATCAATAACAATGTCAGCCTGGAAATCCCACGGTGCATCTCTCTTGTCAACAAGTGCTACTTTGGACTACGTAGACAATTGAGTAGTAAAGTCCTCTGTAGACGAACGAAACTAACGCTTTACAAAGCTCTCATCATGCCCGTCCTAACTTATGGCGCAGAAGCGTGGACGATGGCAACATCCGACAAAACGACGCTTGGGGTGTTTGAAAGAAAGATTCTGCGGAAGATTTTTGGACCTTTGCACGTTGGCAACGGCGAATATCGTAGGCGATGGAACGATGAGCTGTATGAGCTATATGACGACGTAGACATAGCGCAGCGAATAAAGATCCAGCGGATACGTTGGCTGGGTCATGTCGTCCGAATGGATACAAACGCTCCGGCTCTGAAAGTATTCGATGCGGTACCAACTGGTGGTGGCAGAGGAAGAGGAAGGTCTCTTCTGCATTGGAAAGATCAGGTGGAGAAGGACTTGGCTTCACTTGGTGTACCCAACTGGCGCCGGTTAGCACGAGAAAGTAACTACTGGCGCGATTTGTCAAGCACGGCCAAAATCGATAAGCCAATCAAGAACAAGAGATGAAATATAAATCACCACCCGCCGATCAAAACTAGCGCACACCTGCTTGAAGGTGCAGATAGACATCCTATTACCAATCTTGGGTAAGAGGCCTAGCAACCTAGCTATCTGAAACTCCTTTTTCTAACGAATCGTCGACAAAAATTTGGAATGACTAAATTCCCATATGAGAGATGGTGCAAGTCGCTAATCTAAAGTAAACTGCCTTTTTTTGTTTGTTCATTTTTTCACTTTTTTTAGCAAACAATCAAAGAACTTAGCCAGTTGAGCTCAATAGCACCGGCAGACACTGGCTACTGATGAGCCTCAAGTCATCAACGCTACAAACGGCATTTTCTACACCCTGGCATAAATGTCAACACAAAATTGAATTGAAATTCCTCAGTAAATGGAAGTATTTTTCGTACAAAAAAATAAAAAAGCCTGATCGACAAGCAACCCGCGCAGAAAGAAATATTTAACTATTAGACGAAATACGAGTTTTGCAGACATCGACAACAGCAATAACAACTAGAAAGATCACAACAACCTCAAGCCAAGATACAAATATTTTGAAATACCAAAGAGTAACAAAGACAAATAAAAGAAATAAAAATCAGCAGGAGTTGAGAGCGAAGCAAAGATCAGCAAAAGTAACCGAGTTAACGACAGCAGCTTTACAACAGCAACAACAACAGGCAAAGAACAACAAAACAGCTGCTGGCCAATAAAGCGGCAACGTTAAAACTTGAGCGACTCACGCGAAAAAACGCGGACACTAAAAGTGAGACTGAAACTGAGGCTGAGGCTGGGGCTGGAGCTGAGACTGGGGCTGAGACAGAGTCACAGGCAAAGACGTCAGCCGGCTGGCTAAACATTTATATGCATTTTGTATAAAATTGTTGGGCACCCGTGCGGCGGGTTTAGTTCCTCACCGAACGTAAACGCAGCTAGTCACAACCAAAGTGAACGGTACATACGAATTACACGAACAACGAACGGTGCTATTTCGCGTTGGCGAATTAAAAGTGAAAAAAGCAGCAGCGACAACAACAACAATAATTACAAAAGATTTTATTAATATTGTTGAACGAAGCAGAAATCGAACGCGCGGGTTTGTGCAAACAAAAAAAAACCAAAAGCAACAAAAAAAGGAAAGCGCTATAGAATCATTTTAAACGCGGCGGCTAAAAGATCGTTAGCCATTTGTGTTGACGGTTGACAGTGGTTGGCGGTAATTGACTGCTGTTGAAGAGCGGAAAAAGAAAACAACAACAAGAAAAACTAGAAAATCCAAAAGACTCCGTCGAGTGTAAAATCGAAGCTGGTTGAATGAAAAAATAAGCAAAGCGAAGAAAAAAACAAACAGGTTGTGCATTAATTGAAAATTCATATCGTATGTTTGTATGTATTGCGAGCGTGAACGTGAGTGAGTTTGAAGAAAAAATCAATAGCGCGCCAACCGCGTAAACGAAACGACGCGAAAAACGACATTCCATTGAAAGGGAAAACAATTAAAAATAAATAAATTAAAAAAAAATCGTAAAATTCCAAAAACCAGTAAGAAAATCAACGTGCGGGGAAAATGCTAACACGACGCGCTTTGATCTGCTGTACACTAACGTGCACGCTGGCCGCAACGCTTATTTTCAGCACACCCGCCCAAGCAGCGCCAACGGGCGAACCCAAAGCGGTTGCGGAAGGATTAGCAGCTACTTTAGAGATTACCAAACTCGGCGCGGATTTGGCGAATGCCCTACCCACTGAGCTCTCTTCCATAGACGTGGAAAACGCGCAGCCATATGCCAGCACTGAAGTCGACACCGAAGCCGAACTGGCGGCCACTTCGCTGCCCATGACAGTGGAGGAAATGGCTTTGGCCGAAGTGGCAGCGGTTGTGGCTGAGTTGACAACAACAACGGCGGCCGAGATGAAGGCCAGAGAACAGACGATGGGAGCGGAAGAAGAGGCGGCGCAGGAGCAGATAAGAAGTAGGGCTGAAGAAGTTAAGCGACAAACGATCGAGCGTGAAATCGCCAACATAGTTGATTCATTAGAAGGGGCAACTGTAGATGGCGTAAATTCTGTTGCTGCCACCACATTTAGATCTGTTTTTGCGGATGTAATTGGCACAACACAAACACCGCAAACCATAAGCCCAGCAACAACAGTTGCTGCTACAGCAACTACCGAAAGTCCAGCAATTTTAAATGAATTAGTAAGAGCGGCAGCCGCGGCGAATGAGATCTTGGCAGCAGCTTTAAATGCCGCGTCAATGGCTGTCACAAATGTTACCACCACGACAACAGCTGGCATGACTAGCGAAACTGCAACAACAATAAAACCAGAAGCGGTGGAGGTTGATGGTGGTCTGGTGGTGGCAATGAGTGACAGTGAAGCGATGACGGAAGCAAGCGTCACCGAGCAACTACACGAAATTGAGGCAACAAACATCGCAGGTACAGCAGCGAATAGCGCCACAGCAGTTGCGGCGGCTGCAACATCATCAGACGAGACCAAGCACAGCGCAAAAACGCCCAGCGCAAATGAAGTTAGCAGCGATAATTTATTACTTCAAACGTTGGAAAGGGAAGTGCTTAGCCACAGCAACGCATCAGAAGAGGCAACCGGAGTTCAAGAAACACCTTTGGAATCAACTACCACAGTTATATCGGGCACTGAAAGGGTCAATGAAAGCGTCACTGAAATTCCAGACGTAGAGAAAGAAATTCAGACTACAGTTCTACCAGTTCCCGCGGCAGACTTAGCGCCGTTTATGGAATATATGCACGCGAATACTGCAGATAATGGAGAAATAAAGCAAATGCTGTTAACTGGAAACCTGGAAGCCGCAGAATCTAACAAAATAATAACAACAAATGATGCTGCAGAAGCTACAGAAACTACAACGGCAAGCATCGAAGAAGCCTCACAAGTGGAAAGGGAAACATCAATTCACCCCTTGGCGAACTCAGCTGCAACAGCTATAGAAAATGATTTGGAACCGAAAATGTTTAATCAAGAAGCAACTCAAATCCCAACAAATATTTTGCTAAAATCGCCGACGGCAGGTGCACCACCAAGCGAAGATACGCTCGATGAAAGCAACAAGGAAGTATCCGGATTCGAAATAGCAAAAGTGGAGGAAGTGAAGCCGGAAATACTGGGACAGGAAATCAGACAGGAGATGACAATAGAGAATGAGATTTCAGCAAAAACAATAACAACTACTACAGAAACATCTGTAGACCTTCAAGGACTTTCACAGCCCACAACCGAGGAACTGAAGACAGAGATGAAAGGTCAAGAAATCAGTCCGATGGCGAAAGTAGAAAATGAGGTTCCGACAACAAAAGCAGCAACACGGACATCTACATTACCGGAAGATCTTTCACAAACCACAACTGAGCCGCTGGAAACGCTAATTGCCGTTGAAAGTGAAGCGCGTGCACCAAACACTTTTGTTTTAGCTGCCGAGAAGAAAGCAGAAGCCGAGGAAGAGGAGAACGCAGCAACTACAGCTGCAATAACGGAAGTAATAACAACTCCCGAAATAGTTAATGGGCAAACGCCAGAAGTTTCAGCTGCACAGCCAATAACAACTACCGCGAAAATAGCGTCCCTATTACCAATGGCAGAGGAGTTCATAGCTGAGTCAACGACAAAACCAGAAGTTCCTGTTACAACAGCAGCGCCGGAAGTAGATACTACAACAACAGAATTATCGGCAGTTAATAGTGTTCTAGAATTTACAACAACTACAAACAACGCTGTAAAAGCTGAGCCTGAAAGAATAATAGAAACTACAACAGCGTTGATCGCAGGTGAAGAAGTGATTCCCCCAATACCAACAACAACAGCTGCAAACGAGCTTTCAGTAAGAGAAGTAGCAGAGGTTCCAGAGCTATCAACCCAAATATCAGCTGGTGCAATAACACAAGGGGAAACAACTACACAACTTTCAACAGAAACTGCAGAGAGTCCAGCAACAATGCATGAAATACCTATCCTAAACACCTTTGTACCAGTAACAGAAATTACAACAACACATTCCGAGGACCGTGCGCCAGAAACAGCTGTTACTGTTGCGGAAGCTGTCAGCAGTTCAACTCAAGTACCGCTAGCACCGTTTACAACAACACCAGTCGCAACAGAGCAGCTTTCAGACTCAGAAGAAACAGCACCAATTGTCACAGAGCAACTCTCAAACTCAGAAGTAACAGCACCAACAGAGCAGCTTTCAAATACAGAAACAACAACAACAATAGTCGATTTAGTCGAGCTTTCGCCTGCTCAAAGCACGGAAACTGTAGCGGTTAAGAAATCATCTCCCGAAAGCACAGTCACACCTGCCGCTGACATTATAACAACGACCTTGAGTAGTAGTACAGCAACAACAACAACGCCCGCTTCAACTGAGCAACCAGTAACGCACGCGCTTGAAGGTGACAGCATAATTTTAGATAAGACAGCAACAACAACTGGCGCGCTACCGGAAACCAGCACGACTGAGGCAACCGAAGTGAGCATAATAACAACAACTACTACAAAAACGGAAGCCGAAACGTTTACACCAACTGAGCATCAAGCAGAGACTACTACTGATGCAGTAGCTGTAGCTGTTGCTTTGCAAGAGCAGCCACTCTATATGAGGGCGCAGAAAGTGACTACTGAGAAGGACAGCACAACAAATGCGAAGCTAGAAACAGTTACAGAAACAACCGAATTGAGAACAACAACAGCGGAAGTAACAGCAACTTTCGAGACAAAAGCGGCAGCTGCGGACACGGACACAGAAGACGCAAGTACAACAACTGCGTCAATGTCAGCAATTACAACAACCACGTCACCTACAACAACAACAAGCAGCACACCTGAGCCAGAAACAACAACAACTACAACCACCACAACCACAACCACCTTGTCGCCAATGAGTCTAATTGTAGCCGAGCATGAAGCGCGATCGCTCGAAAGAACGCCACCACGCGTCAGTCGCATTGTCAGCGAAGATGGCGTCGAAGTGTTGTCCGGCTACTCGATTGTGCATCGCATGCATGCGGCAGCCTTGGCGGCGTTGGAAGCGGAAGGAGCGTAGGTACACCGATCGCCAAAGGCTAGCAGTGAATAGGGAGAATTGGCAGGTTTCTTGGACAATCAAAAACGCCAAAAAAACATTTCCGCTTAAGAATAGCCAATACGCACACACACCACTACACAACACAACTATACAGATTCATTGCCATAACAGCAGCAACTGTCACATTATAGCCGATTATGGCGGAACCTGTAGTGCTACACATAGCATAACATAGCATAGCATAGCTAAGAGCATATACACATACAGACATACAGAACTCGCCATAATAATGCTTTTTTCTTGCGAAATGAAACACAAAATATAAATATTTTTTAAGATTTTTTCTTATGCAAAATGTGATACCCAAAAATGGAACGATACGCTCGTACATAATTAAATGCACACATATGTATGCGTGTGCGTATGTACGTATGCGCATAAAAATATGTATATATTTCTTCCGAACATGTGTAAGACTCACACGGGCGCGATGAGGCGGCGGTGGTTATCATTGTTGTTGTACTTATTGGTGTAAAAACAAACGAAGAGAAAACCACATTTTAGCATTTAACAACAACTTCAATGGCAGCTGCTAAATTAAAAAGGAAGCATCAACGCAAGAAACAAGTTTTCTTTCATAAATTATTGATAATGCTAATAATAATAAAAATAATAAAAACAACAACAAAATTTTTAATCTTACAAAAAATGCGTACACTTTAAGCGATGGGTTCGAAAGGTGGTACAAATATCTCAAATTAGAAAAAGGCGAAATTAAAAGCAAAAATAGCAGATATTCAAATCAAAAGCTGACCGAGCCAAAGCGAGGATTGCTTAAATTAATCAAATTTATTTTTAATTAACACGCGCTATGCCTCGTCTGCGAATTGTGTCAAACAGTCGGTAGGAGGGCAGGCAATCCAATGAAATGAAATCCTCATACAAACAAATGTGCAACTTTTTGTAAGTTCGGTTGCGCTTTTTATCATAGTTTAGCAATACTTTTTCAATTCGGTTGTGACGTAACGTTTGTTTTTTTTTCGAATACTTTTCCACGCTATTTAACCTTTTCGCATCATTTTTATTAATTTCATCTTGCCAAAACATATTTCGGGAACCTGTTTTGCACAATCGTTTATTGAACCACAGCCCTGCTGCTAAATGCAATTTAAACATGAGCATACACCAGACAGCAAATACCCAGTAGGAAATTCGGGCGTGTACTTGAAATATTTATTATTTTAGTGCTGGGGTAGTTTAACGAAGATTGATGGAAAATTAAAAAAAATAAATACATAAAAAAATGGTGCATGTACTTCTGTTAGGTGTTGGACGAGTTCCTTCTCCTATGAGGGAAATGGCACAAAATGGAATGGTAGAAAAACTTACCAAAAAATATTTTCAAAATGACGTGGCGAATTTTTTCGAAAAAAATATTTACTTTATTTTCCAAATTTTCATGGTAATAGGAAATATTTGATAAATTAAATTAACGCGGAATGATGGTAAACATTTCTAAGTAGTCGTAGTAGCAACAAAATAGCACTCCACTCGGTTCAAAAATTTTCGATTTGTTGCAGTTAGAAAATTAATTTAAAGATGCAAGGTACGTAGACGATGGCAGCAAACAAGATCTCCATCCGACAAAAAACTACTAAATAAAATTACGAAAGGAATATCCAAGAAGATAACAGATTTTAAAAATAGATCTCCGAGTACTTATCAAAGGGCTTATCAAACGAGCGCAGCAATGATTGATTACTCACTCTGGAAATGCACAAAAAACTTTTCACAGCCAGTAACACAGTACCCTTCTTCTTCTTCTCTTAGCTTCACAATCCGTGGTGGACCATAGCTTCATCAACAATTTTTCTTCACTTTATTCTATCCATGGCTACATCTCTCCAGTTGCGTACGTTCATTTGCTTAAGATCTGATTCGACGTCATCTAACCATTGCTTTCGTGGGCGTCCTCTTTTTCTTCCTCCAATGGGTGTTAAAATAAAAGCTTTCCTAGCATTTCGCTCTTTCGGCATGCGCAGTACGTGCCCAATCCATCTAATTCGTTGGGCTTTGATAAAACGTATTATATTTTGTCTTTGAACGATTTCTTCGATTTCATTGTTGTAGCGAATGCGGTAGCTGCCATCTATTGTTGCAACCGGACCATATATTTTCCTTATGATACGTCTTTCGAAGCACATCACCTGATGAATATCATTTGTTTTCAGCGTCCATATTTCTACGCCATATGTAAGGACGGGTCGTATCAGTGCTTTGTACATTCTTATTTTCTGTGCTCTGGACAAATTTTTTGATTTAAGTAGTTTTATGTTAACATAATAGGAGTTATTTGCAGCTTGGATTCTGTCGTTAATAGCTACCGCCGAATCTTTATCTGCTGATAGTTTAAAACCCAAGTATTTAAATTCAGTGATATTTTCGAAAACAAAGTTGTTTATACTTAGGTCATCGCGTGTCGTTTTGTTGGCTGACCGAATCATGTATTTGGTTTTCTCGGTATTTAATTAACTTCAAAGGTATTCCAGTTTTATGAAAGCAGTATTTTATTTGTTTTCTATTTATACTGTCAAATGCCTGTTTGAAGTCAACAAAGAGGCAAAATATATCAATTTTATATTCGTAAAACTTTTCGAATATCTGGTGGACAGTAAAACCTTGATCAATCGTTGAGCGGTTGTTTCTAAAACCACATTGGTAATCGTCTAGGATGTCTTCAGCATTAATATTCAGTCTTTCAAATAGAATGCTAGTAAATACTTTATAACCTGTATTAAGTAAAGATATGCCTCTGTAATTTTGGCATTCAGTTGTATATCCTCTTTTGTGTATAGGTACTATTATGCTTGATGCCCATCCAGTGGGTATTTCATTTGAGTGCCATATTTGGTTTACTAAGGTGAATATTTGTTTATGTATGTAGTTCATGTCCACCATATTTCAGAAATTCTGCGGGTATTCCATCTACAGCACAGCTTTTATGGTTTTTAAGTTTTCTTATAGCCAATAGTACTTCGTCAAAGCTAGGTTCTTCAACATAGATTTCGGCCGTATGTACTACTTGTTCCTCCTTACTTGTATTATCGTAGTTTTCTTTGTTAAGTAGCTCGTTGACATATTCTTTCCATCTATCTATTACTTGTTGTTTTTCGCTTGATTATGGAACCATCCTTTGCTTTGCATATATTTGTTCGAGGTTGAAATATTTTAGTCTGTTTTTTGATGTTCTGATACATAGCTCTGACATTTTTTTTCTAAAATCGCTTTCAATTTGTTCAATTTGCCGCTTCATGTATGTTTTTTCTTTTTTCGCATTATTTTCTTAGCTTCTTTTCTTTTATTTTCATAATATAATCTATTTGTGCGTGTGTTTCTTTCCATATATTTTATTCTAGCTTCCTTTTTCGTATAATTAGCTGCTCTGCATTCCTCATCATACCATTCGTTCATTACTGATCTCTTCTCTCCAATAGTATTCTTTGCGGTTTTTATGATTGCAGCTTTCAGTTTATTCCATTGATCTTCAAATCTAACGCAGTTGAGTTATTATTTGTGCTATTTTCATTAAATAAAATGCTTTCAATCGTATCTTTGTACTTTGCTTTCATATCTTCATTATTTATAAGTTCATCTGTATTCCACTTTAATTTTTTATAGCCTTTGTTGTCATTTACTATTGAAATTCGTTGTCGTAACTGAGCTACCACGAAATAGTGATCTGTGTCGCAGCAAGCGCCTCTATATGATCTCACATCTATGACCGATGTAGCATGTCTTTTGTCAGCAAGTATATGATCGATCTGATTAGCCATATTGCGGCCCGGCATTTTTCAAGTTTGAAGATGAATTCGTTTGAAGGCTGTACTACTGACCCGTGGGCACTCGCAAAGTTACACATTCGTATACCATTGTCATTTGTGTGGTTGTGTATAGAGAATTTTCCCGCAACTTTATCGATGATGCCTTCTTCCTTTCCTACTTTTGCATTATAATCGCCTACAATCAATAAAATGTCGTGTTTGCAAATATTGTTGGTTACGTCACTAAGGTCGTCATAGAATTTATCTTTTATAGCATCAGTGCTATCGTTTGTAGGTGCATATATACTTATAATAGTTACTATATATTTTGAAATTTACCTTGCAATCTTCAATAACATATACGATCGTTCACGGGAGAAAAATTTAATATGATTTTTCTGGTTTTACTGTCTACATAGAATCCTGTTCCGCGTAAGCCTTGAGTTTCAGAACTACTAAAAAAATCGAGTAAAATTTCTTTCTCACTTCACCATCACCTTTCCACCTTATTTCTTGTAGTGCACAAATATTTGTTTGATAACTCATTAGTTCGTCTGCAATTTCCGCCATTTTTCCAGGTTGCAGCATAGTCAATACATTCCATGTTCCAAGTGTCAAATGATAGTCCTTTAAACGGTGCACGGGTCGGTATTGATGTCCATTTCTTATTCTGAGGCTGTTGTTGATGTGTCGAGACAAGTTTCTTTTTATACTGACATTAGGTTGTCAGCCTAAAGGCCAGTCCCCTTTCGGGGGTGCTCACCTTACGTCTTTAGTTCCTAGGGCATCCACCAAGGTTTGTTCTTTCTTGCAAAAAGACAGGTACTTGATCTCCGCACTAGGTTAAGAGTGTCACCACGTGAAGGCGATGAAAGGGGATTAGAAAAAAGAGGTGAAAGGCTTCATTTCTTTCTATCTGCCATCTCGTTGCACATTCTTTCCCTTTGAGACACCTAACACAGTACCCACCAATTAAAAAAGCAGACAATTCTTGGGCCAAAAGCAATAAAGAAAAAGCTAATGTTTTTGCTGAGTGCCTCGAAGGCATCTTTAAGCCATATGACACATCGAGCGCAACCGGAATGCAGCCACTTAACTATGAAACTGATGCCGAAATTCCCCTTTTTACGGATTCCGAATTACTTGGTCAAATATGTAAATAAGCTAAAATCAAAAAAGGTGCCTGGGTATGACTTTATTACTGCTGAAATTCTAAAACAACTTCCTCAATGCACAATATCCAAGATTACTGAAAGAATGAACGCCCCATTCAAACTGCACCACATCTCTATATATTGGAAAACTGCTGAAATAATTATGTTTAATAAATCAGGGAATCCAACGCATGATGTCACATCTTATCGGCCTATCTCGCTCCTACCAATCATATCAAAACTGATGGAGAAGCTTTTAGCCAAACGTCTGAACGTAATTATTAAGCAAAGAAATATAATACCAGTACATCAATTTGGTTTTCGCACAAAACACTCTACCATCGATCAAGTGCACAGAATTACTCGCATCATTGAAAACGCCTTTGAGGAAAAAAAGGTGCGCTCTGCTGTCTTTCTGGACGTGTCTAAGGCGTTTGACAAAGTTTGACACAAATTGCTCCACAGCAACTATTGCTGACGACACAGCCATCTTGTCGGTAGGAGAAACCCATATTGACTCAATCAAAAACCTTCAAATTTATTTAAATAAAATCTCAGAGTGGACCATTAAATGGCGCATAAAACTAAATGAAACAAAATCGGTTCATTTAGGCTTCACACAGAAGAAAGTCCAATGGAATGCTCACGTTAAAAAGAAAAAAGAACAGCTAGAAATCAGAATCATAGAAATATGTACTAGCTTATGGGCAACCAATCAGCCTTATCCCTATACAACAAAATTATTTTATATAAGCAGGTGCTTAAACCAATTTGGACCTATGGGATCCAGCTATGGGGCTGCTCAAGCTCAACCAATATAAAATCTATACAAAGATTCCAAAACAAGGTACGTCCGCAACACCGATATCGAACACGACCTTGGCATCGAATCAGTTGCCAATTCGATCAACATAGACGCTAACCCTCATATGGAAAGACTAAGCCACCATTCAAGTAGCGAAGCCTCAGCCCTAATTGATCCCGGTAAATGGAAAGAAAGGCTGAAACGAAAAAAACCGCACCAACTCACGCAGTAGCCCACTTCTCTGCAAACCTTGGGCAGAGCATTATTAAATTTAGTTGTATTGCATGAAATTAAATCCAAATAGTTCGTTAGTTTATAATTTATTTCAATAAATAAATAAAATAGGAAAAAAAAGGTAAGGATTTTTTAGCAGATTTTAGTTTACAGTCACGCCACTTTTGTAAGCTAATGCAATGTATGTTAGAAAGAGCTTTACGGAGAGACTAGCTTCAAAATTGAAAAAATTGTATACAAATCGGTGCAATCTGTGTGGAGTTATTAGCGCACATACAGATTTAAGGAGTGCATTTCATAAAATGTTGAGATGCATATTTCAAGTGCACAACAGGCTAAGAAGCCGTGCTAACTGAATGGGAGTAACCCACAATCATATAAGGTTATAAACGTCACTGTACGATAATTTTATCCCAAGTATGTATTACTCAATCACTATCACTCTATCACTTGCAAACCTGGCTCTCAGTTGGAAAATGGTAGAACAGGGGCAAGAATCAATGGGCCTAAATTCAAAAAATCGATTCCGATGGGACTCTACCCAACAATATTCCAGGCAGAAATACATGCCATTGAAATATGTGTGAGAGAATGCCTTAGCAGGAAAATGAGAGGTACTCACATCTACATACTTTCAAATAGCCAAGCGGCTCTAAAAGCCCTTCTATCAACAACTATCACCTCCAAATTGGTAAATGATTGCCTAAACCTTCTCAACACGTTAGGAAACCTCAACATAGTAACACTAGGCTGCATTCCGGGACATGAAGGACATGAGGGAAATGAAATGGCTGGTGACCTTGCAAAGCAAGGAGCAAATATGCAACTTACTGGTCCTGAGCCTTTCTGTGGAAGAAAGTAAATTTGCTGCACACTGGCTAAAGTGTGCCGGTCAGCGTCAAGCCAAACTATTCCTAAGTCCCAACAAAGGAATATCTGGCAAGCTTCTCTCACTAAGCAGAGTAAATCTACGTCTTTTAACAGGATATCTTACAAGTCGCTGCAGCCAGAACATGTGGTTTGTGAATGTCCAGCGTTGGGCAGACAGAGACTTCATCACCTTGGTGGTATCGTAGTATCTCCATGCAATCTTTGGAACAACTAACCCAAAATTGAGCTAAAATTTTTAAAATGCCTAAAACTCTAGGGTTACAAAAATAGGCCTTTCACAGTAGATCAGCTCTGGTCGCAGTGCGTAATGGCCTTGTAATAATAATAATATTAATAATGTATTACTCGGCGGCGGCCGCCGTAGCCGAATGGGTTGGTGCGTGATTACCATTCGTGATGTGTGATCACAGAGAGGTCGTTGGTTCGAATCTCGGTGAAAGCAAAATTAATTAAGCATTTTTCTAATAGCGGTCGCCCCTCGGCAGGCAATGGTAAACCTCCGAGTGTATTTCTGCCATGAAAAAGCTCCTCATAAAAATATCTGCCGTTGGGAGTCGGCTTGAAACTGTAGGTCCCTCCATTTGTGGAACAACATCAAGACGCACACCACAAATAGGAGGAGGAGCTCGGCCAAACATCTAACAGAAGTGTACGCGCCAATTATTTATTTTTTTTAATGTATTACTCAAAACCCTGCCTATTAGAAGGAGAGAATGTCAACCCTTGGCAAACCACTATTCGTCGGTCTCAAACAACTGTCTGGCTTAGACGTCAACAACCTAATAAGATTCGTAAACCGCACAGACTGGATATAGCCAAGCTGTAATTAACCGCGAAACAAGTTGGTAGCGAGGTCACAAAGTGGTGCGGATGCGGTAGTTGGATTCTGGTTGAAGCGCCACTTTAACTAGCCAACCATTACTCAACGCTAGCCACTACTTTCGTACATTTGACAGGTAAGTTTCGTATTTCATCTTAAAAACTTTAACTGGTTTTGAGCTAATTCAAGATTATGAGCCAACAATAAACTCAGCGACCAACCCTTCAATCACCTAACTGACAAGAGCAGCGCATTTCGCATGGCGTACGGATAAGATTTACGACTTTGATGAGCTCATCTAGTTCGCCATTTCAGCTTGTGTGCATTCCCCGTACGATTTCACAATTAAGCCTAGTACTAAGTTCGCGTTTCACGTGAAATGGCTGTCAAAATCTATACAAACTGCACTGCCGTGAAATATGCATGAAATTTCATGTGTATCTCATGGCAAAGTAGTACCCAATTCACTTTCACAATTCAGCAACATTTTTTCCCACCTATGTACTTATACATGCCTCTTAAAATTGAGCGAAAACTGACAGTCAAATGCCTGAGTTCGAATACTTTGAAGATATGACATTTTTAAGCGAAACGTTTTCGCAAAAAAGAGTGTAAGTAAATCTTCTCTATACTTTTCTTTTTGTCATTATTTGCTTGCTTCTAGCGCGATGCTTATAAACTTGAGTAATTTGTTTTACAATCAATTTCACGGCAAGCTAAATGCAAGGTGAAATTTCACGATTGCGAAGTAAGACTAACATTAAGACCAACAAATTTTCTTTATTCAACTAACGAATTGATTTTTTTTTTTGAAGCTGGAGTATATATTCAGGGCAATTTTATGGAAAGGCATTGGGCTTTCTGTTTTCATATAATACAAAGTGGCGCAAAATTAATCATCCAATTTTGTTTTTGAATAATATTTTTACTAATTCTTAAAAAAAAAATATTTTAAATAATGTAAACCTTTATTTTGACCTCTACCCCCTTGCTTGATGTTTCTATACTGCAGCTGCATAGGTCACAAGTGCTAAATATGATTAACGTACGACGCTGTTTACGAGAAGTATGAATCTTCTGATAGGGTGATTTATTTTGAGCCACCTTGTATTATACCTCGTCGAGGGATATCCATGCATAAATTCTACCAAGCTCTACCATAATGGAAAGATTTCAGTGATTGGCCACACCAGATCAATAGCGGTAACCGGCTCTCAGCGAATTTGAAAGAATCAGCGGATTGGATCAAGGCGCATGGGTCATGACAAGGGGTTTGTTTATGAAAAAACTGGGACTGTGTTGGTGATATACGAAAAAACTCAACTAATGACACTTCCTTGCCATTTGAACAACGACTCATTGGATAAGTGTGTGAATATGCGTCTGAACGAGTGTATAAATGCAAGTGAAATGATCGTGGAAAATTCGGCCGAATCTTCCAAGTGATGTGGTAGCCAATTTCCCCCCACAATTTTCTTTATCACCATAGTTGAAGAGCAAACCTGCTAATCTAACAACGCTGTGTTTCAACTACCATGTCAAATCAGTGAAAATTCTTAGCTGAAAAGTAAGAAAATTAAAATAGAGATATTCAATAATGCTTCTATTTCCTGCTGGCAACACCTGACTGACCAACTTATTAGTGACTGAATTGTTATCTTGCTAACTTACCACATACCTGCTGACATATTTTCGAATGTATACCCTCCACCGTAATTGATTGCATTAATATGATTTTTCAATATTGGCTATGATCGTGCGGGCACAGCAAGTCGGAATGGAAGTCGCTATGGAAGCGATAAATGAAATCATCACCAGCGGACCAACGAAATTAAAACAGCTGGAGTGAACGCCAGGGCATAGTGTTGCGGCATTTTTGTATTTTGATTGGCAATTGTTGTTGGTATGTATAGCTGGATATGAACATACATACATATGTACATGCATAGAAATAAATGTATTTATAGGTATAAGTATAAGTATTTTGCTTGTTTACAGTGAAAATGGATTAACTCCACTCCAACACCTTTTAATTAATCAAATAGCAGATAATAAGAAGTAGTATAAAATGGCGCAAAATTAATCACACTCTAGTAAGATGTTATAATTTTTGTATATTCCGTCTTAGGGTGCGTGCATGTCAGAGCTGTGATAAGCGATAAGAGCGTCGATAAGAGCGAAGCGTAGAAAATTAATGCATGTATTTTAATAGAAGTGTGCATGTCGGAGCAGCGCGCTAACTCACTCTTCGCTCGCTATCATCGATAAGAGCGTAGAAATTGTAGGCTAGTAATTTCTTCGCTATTATCGATGATGGACACAGAAGATTTTATAAGTGCAGTATTTTTAAAAACTGCAATTTGGGATCAAAAAGATTCAAATCACCACAACAGGTTCATTTTGGATAAATTGTGGCAAAGTATTGTAGCTGACACATGAACTGGTTAATAAATCAATACCTATTTATATTGAATGTAGCACTGAAAACACCACGGCTAGATGTGATGACAATGCACAAAACAATGAATATCCGATTTAGATTCACAATATTCTAAATGTTTAAAATATTTCTTTTTTTTTTTGTTATTTTCTCCAATAAAATTATTCGTACGTATGTACCTTATTGTAAGCATGAATCGCTCCTCTTGCAAGATTGGTCTGTTGTGGCAGTTTTGCCAATTATGCTGCAGTCGATCCGAAATTTTAGGCAGAATATAATCGAATGTATCGCTTGTCATTCTCATATATTCGAAAAACTTTTTTGGATCCTGTCTCAAACTATTATAGAGATGGTGAAATGCTCCGAGCTCTAGTCTTGCTTGGTTTATAGGATGCGCCGAAAACTGACGTTTTTCCCTTACAGTATTATGTAGATGATAATATGCAGCAGTAGGCGTCAACAACAACATATTTTCTTCCTCAGAATCACTCATTATTATAAATTTTATAGCTCTTCACTTTTTAAAACTTAAAATGCAAATGCAACTAACGCTCTTATCGCAGCTCTGTTATATACACCACACAAAACTAAATCTCGACGCTATGCTTTTGTCGCTGCTCTTATCGACGCTCTTATCGCTTATCACAGCTCTGACATGCACGCACCCTTACGTAATATTTGACATTTGTGGAATAGGCAGCTGCAGTATACAAACAGACAAGCAGTGCAGCGCGTAAGGACCAAATTAAAATTTCAAACACTCAAAATTATTTTTATTATTTAGTAAATGAATTCAAAAGTGCAAATACCAATTGGATGATACGTACAACAAAGCCATTTTAGCGATTCACTGAACGTATTTGAATATAAGAAAAATTGAAACGTTGTGAATATACTATTACGAAACTTGCAGGGATTACTGAGCGTAGTCTCAGGTATTAATAAAAAAATAAGAAACAAATCTAAATACAAAATTAAAAAAATGCTTCCGAAAAAGTGTGAACACAAAACAAAAAAAATTGTTCTCAAATATTTTTTTAGCATGTATATTTTATTCTAGGAAATTAGAAAACACTTTTCATTAAATAAAAAATAAAAAAACTAAAGTTATTATAGAAATAAAAAGGGACAAAAAAAAAATTTGTTTACGAAAAATTTCGAGCAAAAAACTAAAAACGTTTCCCTATAAAAATATATATATATATTTCTTTCTAGAAAGTTACAAAACGAATTATTTAAATGTAGTTGTTAATAATTTCAAATAATTTTTTTTAGTCGAAGTTATTTTCTGCAAAGATAAAAAATCGAAATCAAAAATTACAAAACAAAATTGTTTCCGAATTTATTCTAGAAAATTGCAAACAAAATTTTCAATAAAACTTAAAAAAACAAACGAGATTCCTTCGCAGTGAAAGTTGAAAAGTGAAAAATCGAAATCAAAAATTATTAAAAAAAAAATAGTCGAAGTTATTTCCCTACAAAAGTCAGAAAAATCGAAATCAAAAATGACAAAGAAATTTTTTTTGCGAAAACGTGTGAAGGCCAAAATAAAATATTATTTTCGAAGTTATTTCACTGCAAAAATCAAAATCCAAAATGATAAAAAAATGTTCCAAAACGTGTGAACACAAAAATAAAAATTTGTTCACAAAAGTGTTGTTTAAAAAGTATGTTTTATTCCATAAAATTCCAAAAAAAATTAGATAGATATAAAAAAACCGAAGCTATTTGAAGCACTGAAAAGTCAAAAAAATTGAAATCAAAAATGAGAAAAAAAATTTTTTCCCGAAAATAAAAAAATTCTTCGCTAACATTTTGCTTAAAAAGTATAATTTATTATGGGAAATTACAAAAACAAAATTAAGTAACTTCACTGCAAAAGTAAAAAAAATCGAAATCAAAAATTACAAAAAAAAATTACGAACAAGTGTGAACACAAATATAAAAAGGTTTTCACAAAAGTGTTGCTAAAAAAGAATATTTTATGCTAGGAAACTACCAAAAAAATTTCAAATAAAAATTAAAAATAACGAAGTTATTTCACTGCAAATAAGATTAAAAAAAATAAATTTTTTTTGCGAAAAAGTGTGAGAGCAAAAAAAATTTTTTTACGTATATTTTATTCCAGGAAATCACAAAAAAATGCATATAAAAATTAAAAAAAAAACTGAAGTTCTTTCGCGGCGTAAGACAAAAAATTGAAATCAGAAATGGCAAAAAAAATTTGTTTCGCAAAAACTTTGATTGAAAAGTATATTTTATTCTAGAAACCAACCAAAATTAGATAAAAATAAAAATAAAACCGAAGCTATTTCACTGCAAAAGTCAAAACAATCAAAATTAAAAATGACAAAAGAGAAATTGTTTAGGAAAAAGGTTGAACACAAAATTCAAAAAAAAATGTTCACGAAAAATTTATTTAAAAAGTATATTTTATTCCAGAAAATAAAAAAAGTTAAAAAAAAAATAATAAGAGGTCAAAGTTGTTTAAATGGAAATTATTTCAAGTTATTATTTCTAAAATCTTGGTTGGGCACCCGGGTCTGGCCTTTTTTCGTCAGGTTTGCGCATCCTGTTTTAAAGGTTATATCCATAAATCGATAGAAAACTGAATTTTAGGAGGCTACCTGGAAGCTACAGTCGTTAGCTATAAAAGAAATAAGTTAAGGGCGAACGCCACTGTGAAGGGTCGATTTTTGGCAATTTTTTTTTATAAGAAGGAATGATTATTCCAGGATCGGACAAAAGGCAATTTATTATGTATGTATTAAACTATGCTGATGTAAATTTTTATTAAAAAATATTGAAAATTGACAAATTTATGTAAATCTCGTTGCGAGTTAAAAAAAAAATGACGTCATCTGGTGGCAGCGATACAGCAATGAATAATCATCTGAAATCAAAAACCCAAAAATTGTATTAATCCATACAATAGAGGCTATCGTTGTACATAGCCGTTGTTTTTTTTGACAAAATGGTGGTGATTTGAATTACGATGTGTGTTTTTCACCATTTCTTTGATTTTCAACAGGCCCCAAAAAGTAGTTATTTTCAAAATTTTGAAAATCGGCTACAATAGCCAATGTGATAACAAAAATTTTGAAAAACAGAAAATTAAAATCGGTTCATTAGTCTTCGAGAAATCGTTGCCACTGTATCAGAAAAAGTCGTTTCGAGAAAAACGCGTTTGAAATAAGGCATCGTATCGTAAGCGCTACGGGGCCGAGCCGACGGGCGCTCACTTAAGGGGTAACACCACTGTAGAAATTTCAAAACATTGATTTTTTTTTTATAAGCTTAAAAAATTCTTTGAACCTTTTAAAATACAGAACAAAAAGTTTTATACGTTACCGAAGTTTATTTCATAAATATTTTAAGCTTTTAACCAAGCGTTAGTGACTGCCACCTAACGATTTCTCCAAATTTCCAAACTTTAAACGCATTTTTCTCAAAACACGTTTTCTGAAATTGGCACGCAGCATAACTCAAACAATTTTAAATATTTTTAATCAGATTTTTCACTACGTCTGTATAATAACCTTCTTAAGAGAAGAGCGTAGGGGATTTTCGATAGATTAATTTAAACGATTGTTATAATTATTTAAGTGCCGTTTTTTTAGTCCAAAATAGAGTTTTTTCCTTCAAATGCTTGCTAATTCCACAAAAATAAATATTTTTTAAATCCCCTACGTGTTTCTCTAGCTATTCTTATCTAGATTAAGAAAAAAAGTGTTTCTTTGTTCCAGATTAAAATTTGCACCCTCTGTGCTGCGTGCCGCGGAGCTCCTTCAAGAGAAACCACATTACAAAAATGTCTGCAATGCCGCCATTTTGTAAAATTTTTCGATCAAACTTTGTAGTTTTGTATTTTAGTATATAAGTAATAACTTCCCAAATCAGAGTGATTGTTTTCCCTTTCCTTCTATACAAAAAAATTCTTTAAAAATCGTGTTTATTTTACGCGTGTACAGTGGTGTTACCCCTTAAGGCCGGCGGGCCAATTAGATGCCCTAAATTCAGTAGTTTTCGCGAAGCGTTGTTGGATGAGAAAAAAAACAATTAGCCAAATGAAGTTTTGGGGATAGTTTAATATATATTTGAACTAAAAAAAACAATTTGTACAATCTCCAACAATATATTGTAAGCCGAGTTATCAATAGATTCCCAGAGCGCCTTGCCACTGAAGTATCCAACTTGTGTACAAGATACAACTTGCAATTTTCATCTCAAAACAAAAAAAAAAAAAGGTTGTTAATTTTGATGTAATTATCTTCGATGTGAACTAAGAAAATTGGGAGAAACACGTAAAATTCGAATTTTTGGGGAAGGTAGAAAAAAAAAGTGGTTTTTCAAGGAAAAAAAAACTCTTCAACTGTGTAAAAAACTCGCTTAAAAAAAGTTTTTGGATGTTTTTTTTAGTTCACATAGAAGAGAAAACAATACTGAAGATAACGCAGTTTGAATGAAATGGATAGCTCGTTTAGTTTTTTTGCAATCGTGTACACAAATTAGGTAAAATCGTGAAAATGAAAAGCCGAGAAAACGCGCTTCAAAGTTTCAAAGTAAGCGCACGGTTGCTCGACGCCGCACTACGCTCGGCTCTGTAGCTCTGCAAATACTTGGAATTTAACTCTGAAAATTTGTGTCTCATGTTCTTGAATATCTAAGCTATTGATTTCAGGAAAAAAAAAAAAAATCGATTTTTTTGACCTTGTAATTGGCCCGCCGGCCTTAAGTGCACATAGAATCGGGAATAAAGCGAATTCAGCTTTAAAATTTTTATCACATTTTCTTGAGTAGTTATACTAACAATTTATGCAAAAAAAAATCGATTTTTTTGAATTTTCACGACGTCCCCCCTTAAATTCACGTCCAAAGTCGAAAAACCCAATCTAGCTAGACCCGGGTGCCCAACGGAGGGTTAAAACGTCCATACTAAAATTTTCATTTTCACAATGAATAAATCCTAAAATTATTATTTTTATTTAAAAAATTGTTCAGTTTATTTTTTGTTATACTTATGGTAAGCCAACTAATAAGCTAAGTTTTAAATGAATTGACGACACAGTTCGCAGTACTTGCATCACTTGGCTTGGAATCAGTCACTTATAAAAGGCAATTATTGATTCTCATTAAAAATATGTAACTATAAATTGAAATAAAATATGTAAATAACTAAGACTTTCTACGACATAATAAATATGCCTAAATTTGGCTCAACTTTTTTAAATATTTCTTACAACAGTGGTATCGCTATCAAAGTATAGGGTGAATCAGCTCCAGAGGCTGACCTCAAATGTCACCAGAAATGTTATAACAAAAAAATATTATTTCTAAACTCCTTTTCATCAGCGCTACACACTTCTGTTTTTTTTTTTTCATAAAAATCCACTTATCGCGTTTCTGCGCTAAGCCAGTAATGGACTTGAACATATTTAAGATTTATAAATTTTTTTGCTTAACCCAAAAATACACGCATCCACATGTAAATGAGGAGCGATTGGCATTTTATTGAACAATCAAATTTATGTTAGCATAAATATTTATATACATAAACAGGTACACACACATACACACACACACGCAATGTGAGCTTATTGGCGCTTATGAATAGCCAGCTAAATGGCTGACTAACCGACTTGCAAAATCCCATCGCACTCACCAGAGCAAAATCGTTTATCAATGACTATCACGTACGTATGAAAATATGTGTATGTAGGTATGTATGTATATAAACCCGGGAACCTTGCCGCGCATTGTAAGCTGATCGCCCGGCAAGCCACTATATGAGAGCATTTTTAATGCATTTTTTGTTGGTCTATTTTATTTGTTGCTTCCCGCAAACTGACTAACTGTCGATCGATATGCAGCCCTTGAAAGTTGGTAATGAGTAGCAAGCAGTGCATTTTGAACTTGAGCGGTAGCACATTTTTGTTTTTGTTTTTTGTTTGTTTACCATGCATTGTTTTATTTATTTTTCTTTGTATCTTTGCTTCCACTGTTTTTGCGTTTTTTGTATTTTTTTGTTTCCTTTAAAAAATGGTTTCATTCTTCAAAGTCATCTAAGGTTGGCTTCGGCGCCCATAAACAAATCGTGTTTTGATTTTTAAAAAGTTCAACTGTAGTTGCTGAATGTTGCAAATTTCCAACAAGCTTTTCCAGAAATTCTTTCGATCATTGCCTCTAGCGGCTTTATTTGTGAAATTTTCGCCTCAGGCCAACTGGTGAATGCAAAATTGCACCAATTGACCGAGATGCGGAACTGCCTCGCTCTTCGTGCGTTCAATTTGTTTACATTCATTTATCAAATACACATTTTTTGTAACTTGAGTGCCTTTCATTTAACGCTTTTTCCTTTTCAAAACTCATGCGTCCGCTTGTGCGCCAAACTAGTTAGTACTCGCGTTCGACTTTCGTTATAATTACATAGTTTACTGAAAAATATTTAACATTGCAAAAACTGCTAACTCATCGATATGTGAGTATGTGAATGAAAGATACTTATGTGTGTATGTGTGAATACCCTGTAAGGAAAATCTGACGTAATGAAATATATCTCCAATGCGGCGCTACCTCGAAAAGAGTAGCCCATTTGCGTTTTAGAGCAGCGCACAATGGTCTGAAATTCAAATATTTTGGCATAAATCCAAATTTTTTTTCTTATTTCAAAAAAAAAAATAGGTACGCAGTATTAATTGAGACATTTCAGTGGTCTAAAATATACAAAAAATTATTTGGATATGGCAACTCTGTTCTATATATGAGCTGTAAAACATGATGCTTCTGAAACAACAACAAACTCCTAAACAGTTCGGTAAAATATTGTAAGAAAACAGCTGTTCGATAATAGTTAAAAAGGAAAAAAAAAGAAATAAATTTATAATGGAAGAATATAAGAAAGGTATCTATTTTTTAACTTAATGAAAAAAATGTGGTTTATTGTGTCATATCTGTATAGTGTGGAGTTTTGTTTAATAGCTTTTTTAACCGAAAATTTCGTATTAACCTGTGTTCTGTGGAGTGAAAGTTGTGTGCATTGTCCCGTATTGTTCCAGATTTTAATGTTCGGTGGAAGTTTGGGGTATGTTCTTTAGAAACATGTATGTAACATTTACCCGTTTTTGCCCCATTTAAGTATATTTGTAATTTTCCACAACCTTTAAATTCCAACACGAAGAAATGCTTGGAGTTTGGATAGAGGGCGATCGCAAAACTAATGTTGTTTTGGATTGGGTTTTTAAAAAAATTAATACTAATGAGTTAAGCTTAAAGAAAAAAGATGAAATAAGAAAAAAAAATACAAAATTTATTAGCATATGTTAGCGAAAAATTATCAAAATGTAATCGTACGGTTAATAGATTTAAAGAGAAATACCCTCAGTGGGTTTCCGCAACAACTGTTATTGAATTTTCTGAGAATGATTTTGAAAAACCCTGTTCAAGTAAAGCAGCACGACCAAAGATTAGCTACACAGGTGCAAAAGATCGGCTTAAGAGGAAGCTGGCAAGTGATATTTCTTGTGAAAACAATGGCGATGTTGATTTTTCGATTCAAGCAGCTACTGTTGCGGCAAAAAAATCAAAACAAAGTGATTTAGCATTTATTTTAAAGAAAACTGCGCATCAAGCAGAACAAAGCGAAATAAGAAAAGCTGTTACCTCCAAAAACCCGAAGCAGTTCCACTAACTCCGGAAGAAGCTCTCGCATATTTACTTGAAAATGATTTAAGCAAAAGACAATATATCAACATGAGGTTGTTAAATAAAGAACGGAATTGCAATATATATCCAAGCTATGAGGAAGTAATTAAATGCAAGCTACTTATGCAAATTTTTCATTTTATGAAACCAAATTTTTACTATAGGTCCAAGGGAGGTACTCCTAGGGACTGGCCGATATCAACTATTTTTGGTATCGTCGATGCGTATTACGAGAATAACATATTTACCAATTTTCGTTAAGATATCGCAATTTTTGGAGCTGAAATTCAAAAATTTTTACTATAGGTCCAAGGGAGGTACCCCTGGGGAATGACCGATTTCATCCATTCTCGGAATTTTTCTTAACTAAATCATATATAACCTGTATGCGAAATTTCAGTGGCCTAGTACCACTCCTTCTAATTTATGCCAAAAAATTTGAATTTCAGACCATAGTGCAGCGGCATAAAACTTTAAGTTTCTTTAGTTGGCGAAAGTCGGTCAAATGCATAAAAATGAGGATATATGAAGGGTCGACCTAAGTTTCTAAGGAATGGGGTAAAATGGGTAGTGTTTAATTTTTGTTTGTTTTTGCTTTTTCATATATTGGTAGGCTCCCAGCCTTGAAATCCAATAGAGAATATCTTGTGCCAACACATGCCACTTTGGACTAAGTAAGCAATTGAGTAGTAAAGTCCTCTCTACACTTGCGCAACGCCATCTACAAAATTGTAGTCACGATCATACAAAACAGACTCCAATGTAACGAACGCTCATTAAGAGCCGAGCAAGCTGGATTTCGCCCTCATCGAAGCTGTGTTGCCCAAGCCGACCAACACCGTTCGCATAGTTGTATTAGAATAATCAATTGAGTGGCGCTCTCCACTTTACTTGCTGTTCGTTTACTTTAAGAAGGCATTTGGCACAAACAAACGAGACTCAATATGGCTGGCGTTGAGTAGAAAGAGAGTTTCCGCTTAGATAATCCGCCACATCAGAGCCCTTTATGAGTACTCCGAACAGCCAGTGCTTCACAATAGCAATATCAGCGACCCATTCACCAACGCAGATGCCAGGCAAGGTTCCCTGTCTCCCGACGCCCCTTTTCTTCGCCATCGTCCTACACGAACTCGTGACCCACTTGACCCTGCACAAATGAGATATCGTATGGAGTTTCGCCACACATCTTGATTACCCGGGCATGCAAGCGAAGGTGGACAGACTAGTCACTAAGTCAACAAAGCCATGAGAGTCAAACACAATAGAGCAAGACATATAACGGTTGACGGGGGTTACCGTACACTTTTCCCAATCCATTTTTCGCAAAAGTCATTTTTCCCAAAACTTTTGTTCCCAATAAAATAACTCCCAAACCAATTTTCCCTAAATAATTTTCCCAATTCAATTAAAATCCTATTTTTCCCAAACTTGTTTTGGGGGAAAAATATGTCATTCAAAATTTGAATGAGGTTGCTAGGTTGCGGTTCCTCCACGGTTCTTGCCTGTTTTATGGAACACGTACGAAGCTACGCTTAACAATCAACACCGTACTAACAATATAAGCGAGGGGTGGCATAACAGATTTCAACTTATGGTTGGAAAAAACCATCCATCATTGTACTATCTTCTTCAAGAGTTTTTGAAAGAGCAGTGTGACACAGAAACAATTTTAAGACAATTAGACCTGGGACAAAAAGTAAAAGCAGCTCCAAAAAAGAAATGGTTACAATCAAAGATGAGAATGAGAAGTATAGTGGCTCAATGTGAAGATTACAAAGGGAGCGAAATTTCTGAGTATCTTCGATTCCTTGGACACAATATCAGCCTCTAAAGAATTTTTACACATTTTATAATTTTTATATCATTAATAAAAAAATTTTTGCTCTTTGGAAAAAATGTATTTGGGAAAAAAGTCTTGGGAAAAACAGTTTGGATGAAAAAATTTGTGAACATTTGCCTTTGGGAAAAGTAAGCATTGGGAAAAAAGTTTTGGGAAGAATGGATTGGGAAAACTGGTCGGCAACGGTTGACGGGCGCTCAGTGGAATTTGTCGCAAGCTTCTGCTACCACGACTGCGTTGTCATGGCAGACGGCAGAGCAGATGAAGATGTCAACTGCAGGCTAAACAAACGTTCGGACGAATTCGTAAAGTATGGGCGAGTTCGCATGTTGCCAGGTGTACTAAACTGCGAATATTCAGCTAATGTGTAAAGTTTGTTTTGTTGTACATGAAACATGGCTGGCTACAATCTTTCATCAACAAATACCTCCGTCTCTTTTGGCTGAACATCATCGGCAACGACGCGCTGTGTAGATTAACGAATGCGGAGCCCATCCTTTTAGCAAATCAAACCGAGAAAGCGGCGATGGTTAGGTCACACGTTGAGAAAACCACCAGATAGCATCACGAGAACGGCACTAGATTGAAACCAGCAAGAGAGCAGAGATCGCGATCGGCCAAAGACTATTTGGAGCGGCCGATGTTGGGCGAACTAGCATATGCCGGCATTACATGGGAGGGCGTAAAAAAACAGCAAGGAACCGTTGGAGGCCGTCGTAACCGAATGGTTGGTTGCGTGACTATCATTCGCAGTACGTAGGTTCGAATCTCCATACATGAAAAACCAAAAATGAAAAAAAGTGTTTTCTATTTGCGGTCATCCCTCGGCAGGCAATGGCAAAGCACCGAGTGTATTTCTGCTATGAAAAAGCTCCATATAAAAAATGTCTGCCGTTCGGTATCGGCTTAAAACTGTAGGTCCCGCCATTTGTGGAATAACAACAAGACGCACACCACAAATAGGAGGAGGAGCTTGAACAAACGCCTAACAGAAATTTTGGAGCTAATAATTGTTTTATTGGAACTTTTTATCAAAATGGTTGAGCTTTAATAACAAAATTCGTGATTTTCTGATGGAAATAATCGTCCGAAGGAGTCGACAATTCAAAGGTTGGGAGAAAATGTCAAGAAACTGGTTCTGTTGAAGACAGTAAAAAGACTGGCAGACCAAAAAGCTAGACGATCTGTTGAGAATATTGCGGCTGCAGCGCAAAGTCTTGCTGAATACCCTTCATCATCGATATCCGATATCTCGACGTTCTCAACAATTAGGCATTCATGAATTTACTCCTTCGCGAGTTTTACCTTTAGATCTGGTGCTCATGGTGGGATTTAAATGACCCGTTGTTGGTTGAGGTATTGATTTCCCAAATCCATCCAGTTAGTGTTTCCGCACCATTTTCTTTCCATATCCTCGCTACCAACAAGCTGTACGAGTTATTCCTTCACGACTATATCCAGCCTGTGCGATTGAGAAGCCTTATAAGATTGTTTACGTCTATGCCGGTCACCTCTTGGATGTTTTCAAAAATCGGCTTGCCAACGGTTAACATGCTCGCCTTCCATAGAGGAGGGCATTCACAGAGGAAGTGTTTAGACCGGTATTTTGAATAAGAATAGTGAAACCTGAAAGAATCTAAATATTTGTTCAAACACAACATCTTGGCGCGTCTTTTGAAAGGTCCCTTACTTCCATCCGGGAAATACTTCAATGCCTTTTTGCCACTAAGAAAATATTCTTTAAATTCCTCTTTCAAGTGCTTTCCTGCCCCTGTCGACTCACAGTCATTTGAAAATCTTCAGAAAAAGTTAATGGGAGACAGGTCTGGATTGTAGGCTGGGTAGTGTAGTATGGGCGTGGCTGACTCCAGTAAATAAGCATAGTAATGGCCGTTCATTATAGTCCCTTTAGGCGAGTAATCATTTCATAAAACTCTTTCGCTATCCCAGAAAACGGAAGCCATGATTTTCGAAGCCAATTTTTTCACTTTGGATTTCTTTGGTGGCGTTTCTAACCTTTTTGACCACTACAACGACTCCTGTGTGGACTGCGGATCATGCTGACGACTTTGGGTTTTATAAACGGTCACAATGCGAATGAGTAACTTCGGCTACCACATCATAGGAGATCCCTCAAAAAATTTGTGGCACTCATTTCATACCTGTTATCACACTCTTCCAATCAGTTGTTCTTCAGATGGGGGAATGTCTGCGTTAATATTTTCGTATATTACTAACAAAATCCAAGTTTTTCCATCATCAAGCCGCTGTGATATCAACAAGCCAGCTGATTACTTCATAATCGCTGAGTGTCAAGTACCGGCTAAAAATTGGTCACCTTCAGAATTCATCAGCTTAAACAATTTCTCTACTTCCCTTAAACGCATTTGTGTTAACTCAGAAAATATCCAACGTTTATGACTATCTCGCTAAATGCAAGTCAATGCAAAATGCGGTACAAAAAACCAAACACGAAGGCTACCTATGGCAGAGTAGTTACTAGAAATGAATAGGCAATCATTTTTTCCCGAGTTCTAAACCACGCTTGAATTTGTGGGTACACACCACTCCGACCTGGTAGCCACCATACTTCGCTTATACACACCACACCAAGCTGTACACTGCTTCACAAGCTCTCTGCATTAGGTGCATAGTTTTAGGCGACCATCCATTGAAACTTGTAGGTATCAAAAGTACCAAATGCTGCATGCATCCGTATTGACTTGTGTATCAAAGTATGAATATTTGTTAACAAAACACCTTGGCTTTGAGTGCATCACTGGTGACGACAACAGAAATCAAAATGCGCCGAACAAAATGTTAATTTCGAAATGGACTGTGTTAATTAAAGAGTTACGCAAAATAAACGAGTTTCATTGAATTAATTTAAATTGCAACTAAATACCTGCCAATTTCAAAAGTTCTGTGTAATTAAAATCGTAAATATGAAGTCTCTTAAAAATACCTGCAAACGCAATATAAAAAAAGTGCGTGTAGCGTAGCACACATAACAGAATTTAAACTTTCAAGGCAGACAAAAAAGAGAGAGAGACCCGAGAGAGAATGAGTGAGAGAGAGAGAGGAAGAATATAGGTATATCTAAATAAATTCACAACATTTGCAGAGAATACAAATAGACAAAATTAAAAAAAAAACGGCGAAGGGTCGACCGGTGTAGGTAAACGTTGGACACAAACCGTGGCAACAACGCGCAATACTCCGAGCGTTTATCACCCGCATAAACGCAGCGATTCCAGGACCTCAGCAACAGCACAAATTAACACTAGGCAATACCAATAAATCAGACGTCGGAATGTATAGCATTTTATAGTACGCA
>JAYXIM010030058.1:0-27118 GCA_037575425.1 Anastrepha fraterculus
TCTACCTTCAGTATTAAAATCAGTCAGCATGAAATGATGAGGTCAAAAAGGCCTGTGGCTGCCGGACTACAAAATATTTTGATAAGTTTTGACTGTTTATTTATTTATTTTGGTATTTTGTTATTTTTTTTTTTAAATATAGTTCATACTACAACAAAAATTAAGAAAATTTGCATAAAAGTTACAAACTTTTTAATCAAAATTTTCATATAAATTTTAAGTAAACGGAGCTATAGCTCATTAAATTTTGGTATAGTAAAGCGAAAGTTTCAAGTAGCTCACACTAATTTTTGAGAATTTTTTTTGGGCGCGGTCTTTTTCATTTTCACCATTTAACGCCTGCTCCACATTTTTTGGTGTCCCAGAAAAACTCAACACCGTCAGCACAAAAAAATTTAAAAATCAACCCGATGCTGGTGTGACTTAGGTAGGTAGGCAAAATGGTTGGGGTTCCAGTCTGGCACTCCCCAAGTAGCCTTAAAGCGCCGTTTTGATATCATTATGAGACCTCCAACAGGCAGGCATCTACAGCCAGCCAGAGCTGTTGATGTAAAGGAGAAGATGGATGGGATATAGGTTGGCGCAAAATGTGTTGGTAAGCGCATAACTCAACAACGCATGGACCAATCTTAACAATTATTTTTTTTAAATGTTCCTTGAAGTCCAAGGATGGATTCTACAGCGAGAAAAATACGAATAATTTCCGGGAAACCCCTAAAACAGCCCTTTTCTTTTTCCCATAAAAATATTGCGCATTTGTGTGTGTGTGCGCATTCGTGTTCGCATTGGAGGATCTAATGCGTTCACACAAAGGTGATAATATCGTAAACCTGACCAAATTGAAAAGTCAGAAAATGTAAGAGCTATTGATTTGATTGGCCTCGCAATGTTCTTTCTTCTGTTTTAGTTTCAGAACGAGTTAAGGAATGATTTCATTCACAAATAATAAATAAAAATAATTAAGTAAATTCTCAGAATAATCATGCAGAGCTGAACAAATCCAAACATATTTTACGAATACCAAAAGATAAACATTATTATTTAATCTATAAAACCCCGTTCCAATGTTGGAAAACCCTCAGATTTGTTTGTATATTCACCAGGTAATCAAAGAAAAAACAGTGTATATCATAAAGCACTACAATAAAAATAAAACAGATTTTTGTTAATAATTATGATCCACTTGATTTACAATAAAGCGATTACTGAAAATACTTATATACAAAATATTCTTTATTATATCGGCTATTAACCCTTTGTTAATAAAAACAATAATAAATAATTAATTATCTCCATGTTTTGTCATTGAAGCACCCACTTTATAAATATTTGTCTCCTTTAGTTTCCCACTATCCCTTTCGATTATTTTTCAATCAGGTTTGAACCTTAGGTTCCCCTCTTGGTTTGAAGCCCTCTGGCAGACATCCCAGTCGGGGTTTTTTAGTAGGTCCCAAAAATGGTGGCCAAAGTTCGTGGAAGCGAAGATACTTAGGTCTCCCGAGCTGACTCTTTTCTTTAATTCTCCTGAACAGAACCGTCACCACGATGATAGGGCGGTGTGTGAGGGTCAGCAAAGTAAAAACGTCTTAAGGTCGACTTTTAAACTGCCACATTCAAAATCTATTTGACAGAACGAAGTCTGTCGGGTCCGCTAGTGATCCATAAAACTGCATACCCGAAATTTTTCTAAAAATTCTGAGTAAAAAGTTTGAAATTTTAATGAATATTTGCCGAATTTTTACAAATATTACTCCAAGTTAGAAACTTTGCTTTACATGGGTTTTGTTTTGTTGCAATATGAACTATATTTTTCAAATAAAAAAAATTTTAATTAAAAAGTAAATTAATAAATAGTCAAAACTTGTCCAAATATGTTGGTGTACACTTTCTCTTGACGTTGACTGTATGCATCTTTTTAATAAGATTTTATCAATCTAATATTTTTAATGTTCCAGAATTTGAGTAAGAAATCACATTGAATTAAGTAAAATGAATTCAAATGACAGTATAAAAAAAGGTGGCCACCTTAGCACAAGAGCACTTTTTCCTTTTTTCTATGCTCTGGAAGTAAACTTCCACTCTCTATAAAAGAAATCGTTTACGACAACTTTGCTACTATGTTATTTACGAGCTATGTTGCTGTTATTTATGTATGTATGTATGTATTTACATATATTGTTACTTGCTGCCTGGTTTAAATGTAAATGCCTTTCTTCAACGGCTGCATGAAACATAGAAAGACATATGGACATACACATATATACATAAGTACATATGCTTATGTATGTGAGTACAGACAGTTGGCTGCATGAAAATCGAAAATGAAAATTCTTTAACTAAATTTGTGTTCCTTTCACAACATTGGAATTTGTTGAAGTTTTTTGGCGCGAATTTTTGGTCAGAACAGTCAACAGGTACGGCCGCTGTATTAAAAAACTATCAATACAACAATAATAATAATAAATATCACTCGTTCACTAAAAACGTACCATTATCAAAAAACAAAAATTATAACACAAACCTTTTTTTTATGAATATGCAGTAGTGATGGTCAGCGATTCTTCTACGCCCCCTATGTATGCTATATAAACCATTCAAAGCGGGATCTCCAAAAACCTAAATTTCAGAAAATTTGCAATCATTTTTCATCACGTAGCAATAATAATTTGCAAGCTTTAAAGCCGGTTTTCTCGATGTTTTTTTTTTATTAAAGTATGACTTCTTTCCAGCAAACGCGCGATATGGATCAATACGAGCGCCACAAGAAAAGTACTGTGAATCGACTGATACTTCGTTGGCATATAAAGGGTGGTTAAATTTCAAAGGCCGATGTTGAATGTGAACCACGCTTAAACTTCTAGTTTTTCTGCATTTCATTTGACATTTTTCAATTTCAGACTAACTCAATTTGAAACATGGAAAAATACACAATCAATCAACGCGTCAAAGTTATTCAGGCTTATTATGAAAACGAGCGTTCAAACCAAAATGAATATCGCGCACATCGTGATTTTTTCGGTCAATTTAATCGTCAAAATGTGCATACAATCGAAAAAATTGTGCAAAAGTTTGAGCAATCCGGGTCTGTAGGAGATGTGAAAACACCAGTGCATGGTCGTAAAGCTCGTGCTGCAGAAAATATTGCTGCTGTTCGCGATAGTGTGGTTGAAGAGCCGTCCACCTCAACTCGTCGTCGTGCCCAACAATTGCACCTCCCACGCTCGTCGTTGATGAACATTATGCATAAATACTTGCATTTACACGCTTACAAGGTGCAATTGACTCAAGAACTAAAGCCCCTTGACAATTTCAAGCGTCGCCAATGGTCAGAATGGTGGCAGGAAATGGCAACAGGGAATGACCAATTTTCGAAGAAAATCATCTTCAGTGATGAGGCACATTTTCACCTCAGTGGATTCGTCAATAAGCAGAATTGCCGCATTTGGGCGAATAATAATCAAAGAGTGTTTGCCGAAAAACCAATGCGCCCACAAAGAGTGACTGTTTGGTGCGGTTTATGGGCCTGCGGCATCATTGGGTCGTATTTTTTCCAAAATGAGGCCGGTCAGGTAGTTACTGTGAATAGTGTTCGCTATCGTGAGATGATAACGAACTTTTTCTGGCCCGAATAAGCTAACGTCGCGGCGATGGCTAGTTGCATTGTGTATGGACAAGCAAGCATATCGCACTCGTCGCTATAAAAAAAATAAATAAAGTAGTGCCACTGACGATACGACCCGTATGCGGAGGTTCCTTAGAGGTTGTTACTCTGCCTGTGATCACGATTTCCTATGTCCCTATTGAAATGGTTTCTTTTGCTTATTTGTTTGCTTTATTTTTACTTAACGTCTAGACACTAATGATGACTTTGAAGTTACATATTGCCAATATATTATATGTGAGCTGATCAGCTGCCATTTTGCATGTTTGACAGTCAATTGGTATTTTTTTGTGACGCTCACATTGGCAGTAACTTAGTTAATTTTAGTTATCCAGATTATGCGCTTACTTTATAATTTATTTAAAAATACTTTTTCACCAAAACGTGCCAATTACTTCTGGTGCGGTACTCATCAATTTGGCGTTTCTTCTCATTAATTCAGCGAAGTTAGTACTTGCGTTTAAAATAAAGTAGAGACAATTTTATTTATTTAATCCTACAGGTCGCGATCATATTCAAAACTTTTCCTTGGAGTTGCCGCTTTCTAGGGGTGATATTTTGAAAACTAATTTTTATTTTGTTCACTACTTTGCCCCAAATGAACCGATTCCTTTCTGAAATCAAACTCATCTTTACGGCCTCTTTGCACCGTAGTGCCAGTCACGGTTCCTTGATGAACCATTGCTTCTTTCACAACGTTGTGACATCGATATGGTGGAATGTTAACATATTCCCTATTCTACGGCCTGACTGAACTCACTATTCAGTCGTGTAAAAGGACAATACCTGCTCCAAGTGCAAATTGGCACACACAAAAATTTCTTTTAGACTGATCGTTACTGGAACGGAACGGACCGAAACTTGAATGTTACGGATAGTATAAATGCACACATTGTATCCGACTTGCTACTATTTTGTCTGAACGATCATCGGCACAATGATGTGGAGCAGCAATTAAAGTACCATCGCGTCGGGAACTGAACAACAACTTCGTATCAGGCATCACGGGTGTCATGAGTACAACCTCTGGTGATGCCCTAAATGCTATGCTTGATTTGCTCCCCCTGGATCTTAAGATACAACAGGAAACAATAAAAGCAATATGTAGACTCTATACATATGGTTTCTGGCACGAATACGGAACTTCGGGTCACAGAGAAATCTTTGATTTGCTATCTGAGCAGTATCCACTGTTTTTGGCACCCAAAGACGACCTGATACCCACAGTTTCATTTGGAAGGAAATTTGATGTCAGATTTTCATTGCATGAGCAATGGAGCAATCCAGAATGGATGCAGGGAGGTTTGACGGTTATTTTCTGCACCGATGTGTCCAAGAATGAAATAGGGTCCGGAGCCGGATGATACCTAAACAATAGTAATAGGTATCACTATGCTATGGGGGAAATGGCAACTGTTTTCCAAACGGAAGTTTTTGCCATCCTGAAAGTAGCCGAATAGATAGTCGAGAGGAGATGGAGCGGGAAACAGATTGGTGTTTTCAGTAACAGTCAGGCTGCACTGAAGGCCCTGGAGAATGCGAAGCAAACCTCAAAGATTGTTCAAGAATGAAGAAGAAGCTCAATTCTGTCGCAAGACAAAACAGGCTTGTACTTATATGGATTCCGGGACACTCCGGTGTTCAAGGAAACGAAATTGCCGATGAATTGGCCAACCGTGGATCAGCGGTGCCCCCACAAGGGCCAGAGCTAATATTTGGAATCAGTTCCGCAGGAATCATGAATTGGATCAGCGATTATGTAGGCAATCTACATAAAGAGCGATGGTCCGGTCTAGAACGCTGCAGAAGTGAAAAGTGTTTCGTGACAAGTCCGAACAGAAAACTGTCAAACTTTCTACTAAAACTTAGAAGGAAAGACGTGCGGTTGATGGTCGGTATTATTACAGGACACAACCCAAGGTATCAGCATATGGGCACCATTGGAATCATTGAGGACCCGATCTGCCTGTCTTGCTTGGAGGAGGCGGAAAGCACTGAGCCCTTTCTCTGTGATTGTGCTGCTTTTGCTAGAGTACGGCTACGAGTTCTGACAAGTTCCGATGTCATGAGAATGAGTAATATTCGTTCTCTAAAACTGGAGGATATTTGCAGATTTGCCAAAGAATCTGGAAAATTCTCACAGGACTAACTACCTCTATCTCTGTCTCTATTCTTTGCTATCTCTTTCTCTCATACTTTTCTCCTTCCCTCCTTGACTATCTAACCTTCTTTCCAGAGCTTTAAATACAATGGGTTTTTTAGCCTGAGTGTTTTAGGAGCCACCAAATCTCCTGGTGCTCCTTAGCTCGACCTTTTCAAATTTCAATTTCAATTTCGTATCAGGCAAGCAGTCAATTTTTTGGTACAAAGAATAAATAAATTACATTCAATATTGAAATAGAATTTCTTATAAACTTTACTTACTTTTCACCCTGCATTTCGAACGCGCAGAAGAGTTTTTTGTACTGCGTTTGCTTAACTGGTGATGAGTAGCAGAAAGTCAACATTTTGTTGATCGAATGCATGATGTTGCAGGAATTTCCGTGTTTCTCTCCACCCTGGTTGAGAACGGAATGTTTTTTCATGGAAAGTAATACAGCCTTGGTTGGTTGGTTTAAGGGTGACCCCTCATCAGAGTGCCACATAGACCGCAAGTTGGGTCCATTGTGCTGCCCTAGAGCTCATTATATTATATGATTTCCCCACCTTACCGAGATTTTTACTAAAGATTTTGGTCCAAGATATTAATTCGTTTCGAGAATTTAATGAGAGATTCGATTTTCAGGTCCGAGAGTACTGAAAGATTGTCAATTTTTGGAGAGCCTAGAAGAGCGAGTCGACTTCTGGCTAGACCGGGACAACTGCACAGCAAATGCCTGCTCGATTCTTTCTCATCTTCGTCCTCGCAGTATCTGCACAGGTCGTTTTGAGGGACCCCGAGCCGACGTGCGTGAGTGCCCAAAAGGCCGTGGCCGGTGATAAGAGATATTATATGCCTTAGTTCGTGTTTCGAAAGACTTATAAGGGTTTTTGTCTATTTCAGATTGTAGGATGGCCAGATTTGTCTGGTCGTAACGCAAGTAGTTTCCACTCGGCACCTCTGATCAGGTAAGCTGTGAAATTCTCGATCAATGAGCATTTTACATGTTGAGAGCGGAATGTGGATTGTGGGTAAGTTACTAACATTTGGTTGTGCCGCTCCAGCTCTCGCGAGCTCATCAGCTTTGCAGTTACCTTCGAATCCACTGTGTCCCGGTATCCACATAATTTGGACAGAATTCTGAACATTTATCTCGTTAAGAGATGGGAGACAGGATCGAACCACATCTGAGCCTTACTGCCGCCGTTACTGGAGCTCAAACAAATCCATTGTTTCCGAAACGCAGTTGCTGCCATGATGTACAGAATGCAAAGGTGTGACTAACATCAAACCGTTACTCGACTTTCAGAAAATTTGAAGGAGTCAGCTGATTTGCTTCTGATTCACAGCAGTTTGTTCGGACAGAGATAGAAAAAAACCTAACAACCAGCGCTCATATTACATGAACGAGTGATTGGAAGAGTGTAGGTATATGAAGACGAAATCCCCTTGACGTAACACGCAATATTACATACTTTCACAATTTTGTTTCGAATGACCAAATCTTGTTTTCTATCAGCCTTAGCCGCTGACATATGCCAAAAGTGATTGTCCACAAAAGTGATAGCACAAACTGAAAATAAATCCTTGAATTTAATTTTTTCTATACTTTGATTAAGATGACAACACAAAAATGCATACTTACATACATATATAGTTGACTTAAAGTTTCCGAAAATCGAACCACAAAAAACTGTATACAAAAACTTTGCTTAGATTTAATTAAGTTGCGTAAATGATGGGATTGTCGTGCTGAGCTGAAATTGTTTGAAATTGATTCCAAAGTAAATACGGAACAGGTAAAACCAAAACCAAAACCAACGTAGAAGAAACATTTAAAGAAACACATTTTTACTTGTGAGTATTTCCAAGTTTTTTTTATTAAAATTTGTACACAAATAAAAAAAATTTCTTTACATTCATATATTTACTACTGTTCAGCCTTCTTGCATACTTAAATCTAGTTTAAAATTCCCCCTGCTCAATTACACTTAGCCGCGGAAGCCACCACCGAAGGAAGACGACGCCGAAGATGAAG
This sequence comes from Anastrepha fraterculus, assembly GCA_037575425.1. Classification (NCBI taxonomy): domain Eukaryota; kingdom Metazoa; phylum Arthropoda; class Insecta; order Diptera; family Tephritidae; genus Anastrepha; species Anastrepha fraterculus. The sequence goes on from JAYXIM010030058.1 coordinate 7,840, forward strand.
CGGACGCTGACGAAGAACCACCGCCTAGACCGCCACCAGCAGACGAACTGGCGCTCGACGAAGCTGAGGATGAAGCACTTCCACCACCACCACGATTACCGTAACCGCCTGGACCGAAGCCACCAGGGCCAAAACCTCCACCATGGCCAAAACCTCCACCATGGCCAAAACCTCCACCAGGGCCAAACCCTCCACCATAACCTCCGCCTCTAAAAGGCCGGCCGAAACCGGGTGGTGGAGGACCAAAACCAGGTCCACCACCATAGAAGCCTGGTGGGCCGAAGCCGAATTGCGGCAACGCCGAAACAGCTGCAATCAACAACGCCAAAGTAAATAAAACTTTCATGACGTTAAACTCTCGTTTAGCAGTTAATACTAAGATGTTTATGAGTTTGAGTTGAGAACCGCGATGGTACGTGCGTCAATGTCTATACAGTTTATGCGAATGTCTAGTCGCAAATTCGTGAAAATTATTTATACTCCAGCCTGGCGGCTCTGACCAACAGCGATTTGATTTACTTTTTGTGCAGGTAGTAAATGTCAGTTCTGCCTTCGCATAATGCTTTGACGAACATGCTAAGTATGTATGTATGTATGTATGAATGTATGTATGTATATATGAAATTATGTATGCAGATATGAGACAGAAACTAACACATTCACTCGTTTGCATGCTCGTGCACCGCTGTGTATTCGGTAAGAGCAAATAGTCGCTGACCGACGATCTTCAACGAAGTACCTGAAATATAACAGAGAATAGCAGAGAAAACAATAACAATTTGCACGCTACTCTCAAACTGTCAATTAATCTGGAAATGAAAACATTCGTGAAGAATCGATTGGCAAACGATCTTCACACACACATGCATATGTACATAAACCGTGTGAGACCGCAATCGTAGGTAGCTGAAAGGTTTTCTAATCTCAATGTTGCTAGTGATTCCCAAAAAAATATTTACACATAGAAAAATAAATAAAGAGAAACCAATTCATTATCGCCTTATTTTCGTAGTAGACCTTAAGCTGCGTCGGCGCGGGTGATTAACCGTTAACATTTATCTTAACACATAACTATGTACATACAAACATACATACATACCCACTCAGAAGCTGCTTGCAAGGTAATCCTCTATAATTCGTCGTCGCGTTTTGCTATTACAGTGTCGGAGAAAACACATTCACTAAGTACTAATATAAATTTATTACCATATAATTTCGAAAAGTTAGCAAATTAAATTAAATTAAGACTAAGTTCAATAATTATTTTTCATAACCGAATACGATTTGAATTATTATGAAGCATTTTTTTACAAATTTTGAAACAGACAGAATGCCAAAATTGCACTACTAAACGTCTAGCCGCTATTTATGATAGTAAGCGACTAAAATACCGTTATTTGTGCACACCTGTCTTTTAATGCGTACTTTAAGCATTCTTAGTAAGATTTTACTTGATGAAGCTCCAGGTGAGTGAGTAAAAGACGAATATAAATTTTTTAATATTTCCTTAAAAATCTAGTAAAAACGTGGTTATTTAAGCGTAAAAATGAAGTTCAACAGAAAGAAATAATTATTAATCATTACATATTAGACTTAACAAGAAGTTGTCGAAAAAAACAATATGTTTCATATTAACCAAGTTTAGGGTAGATGGAGCCGTGGAGTTTCATTCTCTTCGACAGTCGTCCAAAGCTAAACGTTAAAGGCCATAGAATTTAATAGCAGAACTCAATTCATTAGCTCAATAGTTTTCTATTTTATTTAAATTTTATTTTCTATTGTTATAATTTTTTTTTATTTTATTTAATTTTTTTTCTATTTTATTTTCTAAGTTGTTTAATATTGTATTTTTCTACTTTATTTTAATTTTATTTTCTATTTTATTTAAATTTTTTTATTATATTTGATTATTTTTTTCTATTTTATTTAAATTTTATTGTATTTAAATTCTATTTTTCATTCAATTTTATTTTATTATTTTTATTTTATTTAAATTTTATTTTCTATTTCATTTAATTTTATTTAAATTTTTCTTGTTTATTTGTTTGATTTAAACTTTATTTTTCTTTTTCATTTTATTTAATGTTTTTTCTATATTTTTCTTTTATATATAATTTTATTTAAATTTTTTTCTGTTTGATTTATATTTGTATTTTGCTATTATTAAGACATTCACTTTATTAAATTTTTTTTATTTTATTTAATGTTTTTTTTATTTTTTTTTTTATTTCTATTTTATTTAAGTTTTTTTCTATTTTATTTAAATTTAATTTTCTATTTTATTTAAATTTTTTTCTATTTTATTTAATTTATTTTTTTCTATTTTATTTAAATTTTATTTTTCTTTCTGATTTTATTTAAATTTTATTTTCCTGTTTTATTTAAATTTTTCTTATCTTATTTCTGAATTTAAATTTTATTTTTCTTTCTATTTTATTTAAATTTTCTTTTATTTTCCTGTTTTATTTAAATTTTTTTTTATTTTATTTCATTTTTTTCTATTTGAATTTATATTTTATCTTTCTATTTTATTTAAATTTTTTTATTTAATTTAATTTGTTTTTTCTATTTTATTTAAATTTTATTTTTCTATTTAATTTAAATTTAATTTTTCTTTCTATTTAAATTTTATTTTTCTTTCTATTTTATTTAATTATTTTTCTATTTTATTTAAATTTTCTTTTTCTTTCTATTTTATTTAATTTTTTTTCGTTTTAGTTAAATTTTATTTTTCTTTCTATTTTATTTACATTTTTTTTTCTATTTTATTTAAATTTTATTTTTCTTTCTATTTTATTTAAACTTTATTTTATTTTCCTGTTTTATTTAAAATTTTCTTATTTATTTATTTTATTTAAATTTTATTTTTCTTTCCTATTTTATTTATATTTTCCTTTATTTAATTTCTTCTTATTTATATATTAATTTTTTGCTTTCTATTTTATTTTATTTTTTTCTGTTTGATTTAAATTTTATTTATTTATTTTTATTTTTTTTTATTTAAGTCTTATTTTCTATTTTATTAAAATTTTGTCATATTATTTAATTTTTTCTTTCTATTTCATTTAATTTTGTTTTATTTTCTATTTTATTCTAATTTTATTTTTCTTTCTATTTTCCTTCTATTTTATTTAAATAGAAACATATTGTGCCCCTATCGAATACCCCTTTACAAATGTGTACTCCTTGCAGCATTTCCTTATAATAAATCTATTTATATAAACAATACTTTGTGAGAAAAGGTTACTTACTTTTTGTTGAATGGCTGAGCCGCCCTTGAAAATAAGTGTTTTTTCCAAACATCAGGTAAACATTTGGTATTTACACATTAAGGACGCCAGCATTATTGTTCATTGTATGTCTATCTGCATATAGGTATATGTATGTATATTGATTGTCTATTTCTAGTGAGATTCTGAAATTCCGGGACTCGTCCCGAAACCGAACTTTCTTAAATTAAAGAAAAATTGAATAAGCTAGCGTTAGCGTTGTTTGTCGATCGTGTAATTTCGAAATATTTTTAATGCAATATAACAAAATATAACTTTCAGAAGTTCAAGCAAACATTCAATAAGATTTTTTTTGTTTTTGATGGTTGAGGTAGAGTTCACCGTCGGCGATCGTCGTTTACTATGTTGTGTGGTGTGGCCACTAAAACAATACTTCCTTCTGGGGAAACTTCCTTCCCGTAACTACGCTCTGCATTACTTTGCGAGGGCTCAAGACGGCGTCCATGAAATGAACCAGTTCTATATTTGTGGCTAGCTTTCATGCTATAGGCTCGTCTTTTTATGTCTCTGTCTCACAGCTTCGTTGTATTGCGTCGAGGTCTATCTTTTTCCCGTAATACGTCTTCATTTTGAGGTTTACTAAACGCTTAGTGCAAAACAATACCAACAAATAATTCTTAATACAGAAGCTATTGAGAACTTAAAATGATGATACAAAACACAAATACAGGTATAGTTGGAATGAATATTTTCTTATAATAATCTGGTAGATAATGTCATGGCATTTATTTTATGATATGATATGATAACCAGCATATGTCCGCCGCGGCTACGCTTACATGGTCCATTCGATCAGTCAATGGTAACTTGTTTATTGCAATAAATCGATTGTTAAGAGCGCTGTATGGAAAGTTATGCCGTTCAGTCAGCATGGCTTGACTCCTTCAGCATGGCTCAACTCCTTCCTTAGGACCTCAGGACGAACGAAATAAGGACCGATGATGCCGCCAGTGATCTACGAACTTATCGAACAGCTGAGATTAGAAATATCAACACAGTTTGCCATTCTCAGCTGCCTAACCATAGTCTTCGATATCGACAGTTCTCATGCGGCTACAAAAAAACGACAGTCACTCGCTAATCGACTGATATATTTCTTAAATCGTATCTATTTAAATTTAGGGGTAGAAATATCTATCAGATCGAACAAACTCGTTTTTTCTTAATTTTCAAAATTTCTCCATTCAAAAAACATTTCAAGTTATATCTTCTACAACCTGCCATGGAAAATCTCACTTTGCAACTAAAGTCTACATACCATTTGATCAGAAAAAACCGAAAAAACTTCTTTAACTTTCTGTTCTACACTTGCCAAATAATCAAATTATCCAGTTCTTCTTCTTCTTAATTGGCGCGATAACCGCTTATGCGATATTGGCCGAGTTTAACAAAGCGCGCCAGTAGCTTCTTTCTCGTGCTAACCGGCGCCAGTTGGACACACCAACTAAAGCCAAGACCTTCTCCACCTGATCTTTCCAATGCAGAGGAGGCCTTCCTCTTCCTCTGCTACCACCAGCTGGTACCTCATCGGATACTTTCAGAGCCGCAGCGTATGTATCTATTCGGACATGACCCAGCCAGCGTAGCCGCTGGATCTTTATTCACTGCGCTATATCTATGTCGTCGTACAGCTCATACAGCTTTCCATCGCCTGCGATATTCGCCGTTGCCAACGTGCAAAGGTCCAAAAATCTTGCGCAGAATCTTTCTCTCAAACATTCCAAGCGTCGCCTTATCGGATGTTGTCATCGTCCACGCTTCTGTGTGATACTTTGGACTACTCAATTGCCTACTTAGTCCAAAGTAGCACTTGTTGGCAAGAGAGATTCTGCGTTGGATTTCGAGGCTGACATTGTTATCGGTGTTAATGTTGGTTCCTAAAAACACGAAGTCTTTTACAACCTCAAAATTATAACTGTCAACAGTGACGTGAGTGCCGATACGCGAGTGCGCCGACTGTTTGTTTGAAGACAGGAGGTACTTCGTTTTGTCCTCGTTCACCACCAGAACCTTTGCTCTTTATCCACTTTGGAGAAGGCAGAACTAACAGCGCGGTTTTTAAGGCTGATGATGTCGACGCCAACAATTGTACGCTCTTATAAAATATTGTGCCTGAGCGATTAAGTTCTGCCGCTCGTACGATGCTCTCCAACATCAGGTTAAAGAAGTCACACGACAGCGAGTCACTCTGTCTGAAACCTCGTTTGGTATCAAACGGCTCGGAGAGGTCCTACCCAATTCTGACGGCGCTGCTGGTGTTGAGCAACGTCATCTTGCATAGCCGTATTAGTTTTGTGGGGATACCAAATTCAGACATCGCGGCATATAAGTAACTCCTTTCCGTACTGTCGAATGCAGCTTTGAAATCGACGATCAAATTATCCAGTTGCTTATATCAAATAATGCCCGAATTTCTTATTTATTATTATCGAGAATCATATAAATCGAGCACAGGACACTCCTGAAACGACCAAAGTTTCTGAGTCCCTGCATTTGCAACTCTAGCATGCAAAGAGCAGCTGCCATTGTCTGCTATTTTTTTCAGATTAAGAAATTTGAAATTACTATTAATTTTTAATGCATCTAATTTAGTTCTTTTTTCATTTAAAAAATAGTAATTACATTTTATTTAGTCCTTTAATGGGGTTTGAAATAAATAAAAATTGCCAAAAATCAATGCGATCTTTGAGCCACTAGAAACTTGCACTTTTTTTTCTGTATACCAGAATTGAGTGGACTCTAAAGGTGTGTATCCAAAATTTTTTAAAATTAAATTAAATTAAATTTCTTAAAATTCTGATTAAAAAATCTGAAGTTTTAATGAAAATTTCTTCATTTTTTTTATCTAATTTGCACAAAGTTCAAATTTACTCGTCAAATGGGAAAAGTTCAGCAACCGTCAGTCGGTAGTCAGTTTGTAGGGAATGTACATATGTATGTATTTATGTGTGTCGTTTTTCGCGTTGGCAACATCATCAGCAAGCGCTCGATGAAAATAACAATACTGCCGATGTTTTATCAATGAATGACTAATGTCCTCTAGTAAAGCATTCCGCATTCAGAAGTGCTACTGAAAATTTATCTCTAAATTAATTGCGGGAATTTTCAGCTGGATGCTATTACAAATAAAACTTGTTAATTGTTTTGTTAAATACCTGTGAGCTCATAGCCATATGCGATAATTATGCACTAACAGCAGAGGGTTATGAAGTAGCTACTGCATACCCGTACACACACATCTACAAAGTATTTTATTCATAAGCTGAAGCGCAAGAGTGCATCCACACAATTATACAGATCGAACTAATCAGCTTACATAGGCAATTGGCAAGCATGTAATACTCATATTTTTCTATAGAGAAAATTTGATTTTAATGAAATTTCGGTTTTAATGAAATTTCGGTTTTAATGAAATTTCGGTTTTAATGAAATTTATTGAAATCTCACTTATCAAGCACCCTCTTCGTGGAAATACTGAAATTCTAAAATCAACGGTACTTAACAGCATACAGGGAAAGCCCTGGGCAGCATATTTGTTTTGCCATGACTGGCAATTCTAGTCATAATTTCCCCGGAAGTTTCTGCATTAAACATTTTATACCTTTACATTCACATACATATGTACGTAAATACATATGTACATAAGTGATAATGTTAAACTGAAAGTACCTGCGTCGATTACTTAAGCACTTAAATATTTTTTTAACTACGCGGGTCGTTTCAAAAGTCCGTGCAAAGTCAGAGAGCTGGCACCACTGGCGCGTATCGAGGTTGCGTTTAGTTAGCAGCATCTCTTGGAATAACACACACCAAGTTTCAGTCAGATCAGCCCATGTCTTTGTGTTTGACATTCGCTTGAATCGAGGACGTCGAATGATTTTCCTTTTCCATCGTAATTTGACAACGCATTAGCTCATGATTCTGCAGTTGTGGTTGCAAAATTAATGGGCTTGTTTCACATCCTCCCTTTTGTCATACATGACTCACTCGCATTCCTCGCACTACTATTTGTTCACCAATTAGAAGAAAAGGCTAGCGGAAAAAGATTTTATTCAAACGAGGTGGTGATTGCAGAGAGGAATGGCTTGGACAAATCCGATTAATCGGAAGGGAACAAACTAGAATTAGAACGGCGTTGGACGAAGTGTACGAGTATAAGCCAAAAAGGCGACTATGTCGAAAAGTATCAATCGACTCGAAACGCGTTCCCCGGAGTGGTCTCTTGAGTTTTGGGAATAGCCTGAAGTCACACGGAGCCAAATCAGGCGAAAGCGGTGGTTGCGGAACGATATGCGTGGAATTTTTGGCGAAATGGTCACGAAGAACGAGTGCAGTGTGAGACGGTGCATTATCGTGATGCAAAAACCAAAAGTTGTTGGCCTATAATTCTGGTCTTTTTAGACGAATTGCTTCACGTAAACGACGCATAACGCTCACATAATATTCCTTATTAACAGTTTGGCCAGGGGAAAGGAATTCATAGTGCACCACACCACGAAAATCGAAAAAAACTGTCATCATGACCTTTATTTTTGAACAACTTTGACGTGCTCTTTTCGGTCTGGCCTCGCCTTGTTCGCACGATGTTCGCTTGATTGGTCGGTTGTTTCAGGGTCGTAAGCATAAATCCAAGTCTCATCTCCCGTAATGATGCATTTGAGCTTGTGCTGATAGTCTGAAAGCATTGTTTCACACACATCAACGCGACGACATTTTTCCAAGAAATTGAGAGTTTTCGGTACCAAACGAGATTTGACTTTTCGTAGGCCCAAATGGTCTTTCAAAATGGTTTTCACAGATCCTTCTGATATTCCGATCATATCAGTAAGGTCTTTAACAGTCAACCGACGATTTTTGAGCACTAACTCCTTCACTTTATTGACGTGTTGGTCATCTGTTGACGTCGATGGTCGTCCGGAGCGCTCCAAGTCATCAACACGTTCTCGACCCTCTTTGAAGTCTTTGTACCACTTATAAACATTTTCCTGCGACATGGTCGAATCATCAAATGCCTTCTGCAACATGCTAAACGTTTCCGCAGCCGAAATTTCATTCCGCAAACAAAATTTGATAGCACTGCTCTGCTCAATCAAATCAGACATTGTAAAAATCGAAAAATGCACTCTTGGTCGTTTGGTAAACACAAGCGTAAATATATTACTGATAATGACATTCACATGAAAGTTGGTCCAGATGTTATTAACAGTGCTGCCAACTCATGAAAGAAATAACTAGAGCGAAATTTTAATCCCGCGAAGTTTGACAAATAAATTCCCCATACTTTTTGCCCACAGTAGTAGGAGAGGTTTACCCCCAACAATTAAGTACTTTTTATTTTTGCTTGGAATTTTCAAACGACCCTCGCTACCATCAAAGTGGTAGTTGAATATCTGTTCGCATCGCATGAAAATTTTAATGATAGAAGTTGTCGTCTATGGATCGTTTTTGTGATTAATGATCACTGGCACTGCCATTTGCGTTAAACAATCATACAGGGTCGTCGCGATAAATCCGGAATATTCAACTTTAGAATAAAACTCATGTATGTGATTTTTTGGTAAAAGGAGGGAATTTTGTCTACCGTACTGGCGACACCTTTAGTTCTCTTATTCGTATTTTCCATCTTAAAGTAGACTGTAAAACAATTTCTGATAGTTGCGTCTTTCGTTTTCTTCTTTTATGGCAGTAAGTTTTGACTTCTGTGTTGGTTTTCAATGGGAAATACTGATGAAATGATTTTTGCTAGCAAATTAGCAGTGCAAAATTAAAACACGAAATTCTGTTTGACCCAATGTTTCGAAAATAACAAAAGTAGCGTCACTATTAGCACAATAACTCACGAACTAATGAATAGAATATCATGAAATTTCAACAGCTGGTCTCCTTAAGGTTAGTACTAACTGAAAGAGGGGTGAATGCAATAAAACTAGTGCTATCTGATTGTTAGGCCAGGGACTTTTCAGCCCATGTGTTAATCTCAGAAAGCATTTGAAATTAAGTATTTTTGTTTTTTGATTGCTTTGCTTTTGATATACTAATACATTTTACTTCACTACAAAGTGGCGCAAAAATAATCATCGAATTTTGTTTCTGAATAACTTGAAAAAAAAAATATTTTGAGTGAATCTTAATTTTCACTTTTTTATGGCGCAAAATTAATCATCGAATTTTGTTTTTTGAATAACTTGAAAAAAAAAAATATTTTGAGTGAATCTTTATTTTGACTTTTTTGTGGCGCAAAATTAATCATCGGATTTTTTTTTTTTTGAATGACTTGAAAAAAAAATAATTTGTTGATAAGTTGAATCTTTATTTTGACTTTTTTAGGGCGCAAAATTAATCATCGCCATTTGCAAAAATTAAAACATCTTCCAATAGGATCATTAATTTTGCGCCACCTTATACTCTAACTTTATCAGAGATATTTATAAACAGCCTATAACGTTTTTGAGCTGGGTCTCGATTATCATTAATCTGCAATAACAAGCAGTAACCTAAATTTACTTAAAACAATTCATAAACAGAAGACTTGAGACACAAACGCAGAAAAAAAACAAATCCACAACAAGATTCAATGAAATCAGCATCACAAGTAGTTATAGACAATAAAACCGATCAACAAGCATCAAAGCCATCAAGAGACACTATGATAAGAGCATGAGTGTATGTTTGTATGTGTGTATGTAAACAAACATAATGGGGAACCCCCACCGGAAAAGATAAAAGACAATGGAGTTGAAAATCAATATGCGTAGCAGGCTACTTATATGTGTATGTATGTGTGCATGTCTGTATATGGTAATCTGAATGCTGCGCCGTCTATTGCTGGCTTGAGTACCGCGCCGGTTGCCAAAATACAGCACTGAAAACTGGTTAAAGTGTTTATTTCAACACATACGTATGTACGTATATACTATACATATGTACGTAAAACAACTCACACCACGGCACGAACAACTTTGGCAGCGATGATATGTCAGAGGCAAAGAGCGATTGATAATAAAATAAGCAAATATTATTAAATATTCGAATAGGTGTGTATGTATATGAGTCTGTATGTTTGAGTAAGTTGATGAGATTCGTTAGCGCTTGAACCCCTGCCAGTTGGGTTTAAAGTCAAGGCAATTGTCTTGTAGATGATTAGGCGATATTTCTACTTAATTACACTGAAAAGAATTGGCGAAGAGAATATAGTGTCTAGCAACTGAAAACAGTAATGGGATGGACTCTACAAAAATTAAATAAATGGGCATTCCAAATTAAAAATAGTTCGGAGAAAAAGAAATCCGTTATTTTCTCGGTAGAGGGCTGTAGTGATCGATATCTCGTAAAATTTTGATTAAACAATTTAAAGTGACATTTCACACTAAAAAAATTCGTTTGCCGTTTTTTTTTGTTCCATTCAGTTGTAAGTGGACCAGGAGAAAATTCGATCAATTTTACAGTATTTCTTTGATAAGGGCGAAAATGAAAGCCAGGACATTGAAATTGTGAATGGTGTTTATGGTGCCGATACTGTAACAGCTAATTACAAGCAATTTTGGTTTCCAGGATTCCGTTTAGGCATTTTTGAAATTGAGAAAATGTCTATAATGTCGAAATTGTCAATAAAATCACAAAAATAATCGAAGTTGACCACCCTCTTAGTAGTCGTAGCATCGCCAAGGCGCTAAACATAGACCATTAAACAATTTTAAAACATTTCCGCAAATAAAAAATAAAAATAATGGATTTCTTTTTGAGCAGTAGATTTATAAAATAATTAAAAGGTTACATACGTCCAGCAGCGCCAAAAATGCGCTAAAAGAAAAACTGTTTTTAGAAGGGATAACAATTGAAATAAATATAACAAAAGTTTATACACTGTTTATTAGCACTTCAACTTGATAAAAAAAATTATTTTAATTTTTCTTTACAAAAATTTCTATATAAAAAATCAAAGTTCAATGAAAAAAAGTTGCTCCACAGTCTGCATCATATCTCCTTGAAATGTTGATAGATCTGTAAAAAGTAAAAAAACAATCTTGTAAAATAAAGTTATAGCTATAGTCGAGCCGGATTTTTAAATTTGGAAAAATTTTGCAATTTACGGCACTTTAAAAAAAGTATGCGTTTTACGTCATAAATGTCGCACTTTAATTATGTATATAAAATTTTTTAACAAAATTATCAAAAATCAAATCTATAGAGAAAACACTTTCGAATATTAAAAAAAAAACCGCATCAAAAAATATTAAAAACTGTATGAATTCTCAAGCAGACCGTGCCGGAAAAGTTGTTTCTAGAAAAACTAGCTTAAAGTTTGAGATAAAGGAGCGCGCGGGCTACTCTCTACATAATAAATTGGATGTAGAAGCTATAATATTGGGAATTTCTGCATGGAAATTTCACTGTATGTGTAAGTATGATAAACATATTCATACATATATGCATACAGATATACTTATATTATACAATATATACAAATATACGCACATATATCTTTGTTCTAACTCACTTCTCTAGTTTTGCTCAATATTTCATCTTTTTTTATTCTCTGAAAGATCTCTAACAGATGTGCTTAAATGCCTTTATGTACGGATTTGTTGGTGTGTAGGTGTGTATGTGTGTTTGTAATGTGTGAATGATTTCATTATTTTGAATTTAAAACAATCCTCTTCCTTATTTTAGTTGAGGCGCCGTACACCGTGCACCATAGAAACCGGTGCCCATCATAGATTAGCATCAAAGGTTTAGTGGAGTTGAATGTGAACTGGGGAGACGGTCGAATGTGGTCAATCTCGCGCTAAGCATGAAAAAATGCGAATATTGTAATTTGAAATATATTATTAATGACAAATTCATTTTGTGAAATTTTAATCCATGTAAATTTAATCCAAATATAAATTAACTTAAATATCTATCCGTGAATTATGCATACATGAATTACTATATATCATACGCCGTTTGCGCATTCCTACCTCTTTGGATGCAATTGAAAGACTAGCATAAAGAGAATGTGACTCTGTTAAACACTTATCAAAATGAAGTTTTTTGGTGCTTCCAGTTTTTTCAATCCTAACGGCCTTATGGAACTAATCTAAGTTCTGAATATACTCGTTAATCAAGACAACCATTAATGCGATTTTTTTAAATATTTTGGATCAATTTTTCTAAATTTTTTTATATTTACGAATTATTTATTTACTTTCTTTTTCCCAATTTTTCTTTCATCATTTTTCTCTCAAAATTTAACTCGTTATTTTACATACATATTTACACTTCAAAGTAAAGGGTTTTCCAATAAGAGGAGTTATTTTGATATTCAAAGAAAAATGTTATTTTTTAATATAAATCATCGGATGTGTATTTCATTATAAAGTGGATGGTATGCCGTTAAGAGTGGAAAATAACATCAGGCAAATGACCACCACGACCATGCTTTCAGGACAATATCCTTTTCATGAAATTTTTCTTAACCGAATTGCAAAGGAGCTGCACTATTGCCTCGATAGTCTCAGGAATTCCATATTTGAGGTCTTGAATCGACCCTGGACTGTTGGCGTAGATCTTCTCTTTCACGTGGCCCCAAAGAGAAAAGTCACAAGGTGTTAAATCACAATCACAAGATCTCGGTGGCCAATTATGATAACCTTTCGGGAGATAACACGGTCTGGAAACTTTTTCCGTGAAAGATCATTGATTTCGTTGCTTGTCTTGTTGAAAATAAACATTGTCCAAATCAATACCATCCAATTCCGGCCATAAAAAATCGTTAATCATCTCTCGATAGCGCAATCCATTTACCGTAACTGTTGCTTCAGCTTCATTTTCGGAAAAGTAAGGTCCAATGGTCCAAACAAAGTTTAGAAATGGTAAATTTAATTTTCATATTTGTCATCTTGCCATATTTCGTTTATTCTTTTCGTTAATTTCAAGTCTAAAACTTAATAACAGTTCTTACAGACCACTTAGAGCTAATATATGCTTAAATTACAATGGATAGTTAAGTAAATAAATTTAAAAAAAGTAGGGAAATTCATAAAATTCATTCTTTGTCACCGAAAAGTCGAGCGGAATAGAACGCGAGTTCTCATTGAATTCTCTTAGAGTGCGGACAATAGGAGCAGAGCATACGCGCATAATAATTGTTAAGAAAATTAAGATGAAATGAGGAAGCATTCCGTAGAGTTCTAGTAGAAGTATGAAAGTGAATGCTACATAATAGAGATCAACAATCGATTTCCCCTCTAATTACACTAAAAACAAAAGACAATGAGAGTACAGATCGTTTACTCACTAGAGACTTCAAGTTAATTAAAAGCAAACGGGAATTATAGGAATAGAGAATTTTAACGACCAGAGAGCATACCTATTTAGGGAACACCTTCTGTACACCTGCAATTCTCTCTATTGCAATATTCATCAATATGCACCCAAATGAAAATTGAAGTATGTAAATGTTTAAGTACCGTTACCTCAACAACTGTAACCAATCTGGTAAGACGGGGTATACCCTTGAATTTAAAAGGTCGCAGTTAAGTCAGATGAACTATCAAAACCTCTCCCCAAATTTTGTGTTTGCACAGTATTATATTTATGGGAGAGGTACTAAATTCTGCTTTTCAAAATTCTTTTGGATGAAAATTCTGTAAAAATCAAAACAAAAATTCTGTCCAGCCTGAATTCTTTTGGTTCAATATTCTGTATTTAAAATTCTGTATGATCAAAATGATGGAGAACTGAAATTCTGTATATTAAAATTCTGGAATCAAAATTATTTTCGATCAAAATGCTGTAAAAATATAACCAAATAAGCAGATAACCTGATAAGCACGCTTACCTGAATAGCACATTTATTTTATGAATAATGGAATTCTGATTTTATAGAAACAATGGTATATATACATACGCCAGTTAAAGAAAACTTCAAAAATTCATTGAAAACAAAAGTTATTACATTATAATGGCGAAACAATTATTAAATTTTTAGCAATTCGCTTCAGAAAAGAAACATGCCTTAATATAAGCCTTTTTTTGTTATTCTTTTAATTCTGTTGTTTGCTTTTACAGCCTTCTTCGTTTGACTAATTTTGTGACCATTTTGAATTTTAGCTAGTTGTGCTTTCGCCCAAACCAGCTCGCCTTTTAGATCATTAATTAGTTTGTACAACCCTGAGTTTCGTTTCCCAACAATAACTTTTAGCCGACGATGCGAAGCCTCAATACTGTTTTGCGTTCTGGGGAAAGCGATATTGGACTCACCGTGCACTGACCAAAATTTTGGTGGGTATTTTGGCTGGGAGTTGTCTCGAGCTATGTAATTTCTTTCAAACCACGAGCAAACCTGTTTTGTATCTTCGTCTTCAAGAGTACTATAAAATTGATTATAGTACTCAGAGACTTCGTCGTGAGGCAAAAAAGCCAGAGCTTTTAACATTCTAATATGTAAGGAAAAATATGAATCATTTCCATATTTCTGAACCAATCTGCAAACAAAAAAAATTAAATATTCAGTACTTTATGGTAGTTGGGATGAAATTGTTCAGTATATCAATATATTACACAATATACCTTTCTTTTTGTATTTTACGCCAAATTATTTGACTAAAATGAAAGAAGCATCCTTGCAATCTCGTATCTGGAAAATATTTTTTGGCAGCCGATATAATACCTATCTCAAATTGTAGGCCATATCCTCGAGCAAATTCAATGAGCTCAATGAAAAACGTCTCATAGCTGGAAAGTGATTTTCTGCTCATAATGCAGAATACGAGAGGTATTATTTGCCCTTCAACCCGACCATGTATGGAAAAGAGTTGTCGCATAAATGTAGGCACCACATCGAAAGTGCCACCCATGATCCAACAATCGCTTTCATCAAGCAATTGTAATGATGATTTAGTACCACATATAATCATACATCCATTGTGGAAATATTTTTCTGACAAAATAAAAAGTTCATTTTCCAAAACATACAAACTTAATGGAATATCTATTTCTTTTATCGAATTTGGTTCACGAAGTCCTACTTTCGCTCTTTTTATCCTGTTAATTTTTTGCTTTTGAACTCTTTTTGTGGGTAAATAGTCACGGCTGACGGAAACGGTCTCAACAACAGATTTCTGGATTATTTGGCTAGTAGTCAGCAAGCTTGATTTCGCCAACTTTTTTACCAAATTATTAGCTTTTAGGACATTGACCTCATCTGGAAACGGTTCATGGGAGTGATCCTTTGAATACTTCGTAATCGTATGCACATTTTCAATAAGTGTTGTAACAAGACGCGCACGACATTTCTTTTGTATTCTTTTAGAACAGGCCCAATTATATGTTTTTTGTTTTGTAGATCGCTCCAAATAACAAAAATATCCGTCAACACAGAGCATATCTTTACTTTTATTAGACTTAACAAGAGAGACTTTCGCCATATTAACAGTCAATATTTATTTATACAAAAACTTTTATTATTTCTTTAAATTTGTAATTTCCCCAAACTTGATTCATGCACGTTGGCCAGCCACTATCAATAGAACTAATCGAAACTCTCTTTGTAAACTTATTTGACCTGCTGTAAACGAGAATAAAAACAAAAGACCGCTGGGTTTGATTCTTTCGTTGTCGTATTGTGTTTCTATAAATTTTACAACAAAAAAACGTACAATGAAAGAATGGGAATTGATTAAAACAGTTAGGTATTTGAACGAAGTATACAGAAAATATTGCAATTATTCTGCAATATTTTTTAGCACGGTTGCTCGAATTTCACACTATTTCTGAAGCTATAAATACATACAAATATAATATATGTACATTTGCTTTATGTAAATCTGTTTTGATAATATAGGAAACCATATGGGTAAAGACAAGTCATGTATTGGCAGTATTTTGTTTTGGAAAACTCTATATTGAAAAATCGGAAGAGCATATGGAAAAATAAAAAAGTGCGCACTTTTTTTATTTATCCATATGCTCTTCTGATTTTTCAATATAGAATTTTGCAATGCAGAATTTTGACAATACATAATTTTGATTTACAAAATTTAAAATTACAGTGTTCCGCAATACAGAATTTTAACATTACAGAACTTTGCATTACAGATTTTTGAATACAGAATATTGAATACAGAATTTTAAATACAGAATTTTGAACCAAAATCATATTGTACCTAACCCAATATTTATATAAGGTGAAAAAAATTCAGAAGGTGCGGCCAATATCAAAATGTTGAGCATATCTCAGGGAATTTGCAATGCACAGCTGATTGGCTAACGTAATCGTGAACATGAAAGCAGTTTGTTTACGAAAAAGACTAAAATTGTGTTGAAAATCTTTTCTCAAATGTTGACATCTCAATTCTTCTCTTTTTAACTTGAACATTTCTCTCTGCTTCGAATTTTTCACACTTACAAAAAATGAGTATACAAAAAATGCATTTAGTTTTTTTTTTCATCAGTGTATTTTAATAGTCACATTTTATTTTATCTTCAACAGTTGAAAGTCTGATAATTATACGATATAACGAATAACTCGTACCACAGCCTCATTTTTATGCCGATCAATGTCATTAACCGTAGTAGCCGCCGTGATGGCGGTGATGATGATGTCCGCCTCCGCGACCCCCGTAGCCTCCATAGCCCCCATAGCCCCCATATCCGCCACCACCACCACCAGGATAACCATAGCCTCCATAGCCGCCGCCGCCACCACCAGGATAACCATAGCCACCACCACCAGGGTATCCACCATAACTAGGAATGGCAATACTGCCACTTTCACTTTCACTTTGTGATCTCGAGTATGTGTTAACTTGGGCTGTTACAGCGGCCACACACAAACTCAGCACAATAATCACTTGCATTTTGACTTGAAGATGTTGTCAAACTGACGCTGCAACGTCGTTGCCAAATGCTTTTATAGCGCAAAATGCAGTGCTGTTAAGCGGCTTTCTTCGATAAGCCACCAAATTAAAATCAAAACAAAGGCCGATTAAGAATTTAGTTAGTACAAAAGGATGCATGTGACTGCAGCGTATCCGAAAACAAAAAAAAAAAAAGCAAAAACAAAAAAAATACGAAATTACTTACATACATACAAATATACCCAGCGCATATTTTTTGAGAAATGTCACAAGCAGAAAGTTGCGAAAAAAAATATCTTATAAGGAATTCGAGTAAGTTTTTGTATTAGTTGTTTTAGTATATTGTATTGTTAAAGTTCTTCAATTAAAATGAAATTTTCAAAAAATTGGTTTGGGGAATAAGTGCACAGCGTTTTAACCGAAGATTTTATTTAAATAAAAAACAATCAAAGAAGTTGTTGAGCCAGTTTTAAAGGACCTGTTTGTTATTGAAGGTAACGCCCTTCATTTGGTTTGACAGCGAGCGGAAAAGATGGTAGACGACTGATGCTGCAGGACCTCCCATTGGAGCTCTTGGAGTGCGGCTCTTACGACTTGTGGCAACATAGGGCCTGGCATTGTCGTGAAAGAGTATGGTTTGACCATGTCGATCAGCTCTTTTCAGTCGAATAGCCTCATTCACGCTGTGCAGCTGGGCAATGTAGAGCTCCTTGTTGACCGAGGCATTCTTTTCGAGTATTTCCCAGTGCATCATGGACTCCCAGTCCCACCAAACACATTTCATGATCTTCTTTGGATGAAGCAGGATCTTCTTTGGATGAAGATCCTGCTTCATCCAAAGAAGATCATGATATGTGTTTGATGGGACTGGGAGTCCATGATGCACTGGGCGTATCTCTGCTTTGGCGTATCTCCTGATTCATGGCTTCATATTGATATTGATGAGGCACCATTTCTCATCTTCCGTGACGATTCGGTACGAAAACCATTGTTTATGGCCGCGTGTTGCTCGATAGCGGGCGAGATGCTGAGAAGCAATTTGCATGAAGCTTTTCTTTGTTTTTTTTTTTCATTGAGCTCGTGAGTTGGTACCCAGGCTTCCAATTTTTCGGTGAATTCCATTGAATGAAGATGATTGAGAATCTTTCCATGATCGGGGTTCAGTTTTTTTGCAATTCACGACTGGTTTAGCGACCGATGTCCTTCAAAAGTGGTTTGAGACGTTCCGCACTGAATTTAGAAGGCTTTCCGCTGCGGGACGTGTCATAGACGTCTACTTCGGCAGCTTTTTGATCTCGAAAAGAAAAGAAGGGCAGGTATCGAAACCGTTGATTTCGGTCTTCTGAGTACTCCATTTCTAAGGGTCAAAACTGCAATAATGAAATATTAAATAACTCAAAAATGCAATTAACAAAGTTTTGTTGAGCAGAAAGAGTTCTATTGAATGATTGGAAGATGGCTTCAGCCACTTCAATTTACGAAAGTGGCAATAAGAGAAAAGTTATATTTTAGCGTAAAACTTCTGATCAGTTCTAGACAACATGGTTTTGTATTTAGTTGCAAGCTACGATATCTAACTCATCAGTTTTTTCTGAAGATTGCTACGCGGGCTTCCAGAATGGATACCAAATTGGTGCGATATGCTCGGACTTCTCTAAAGCCTTCAATAAAATCTTCCATACGATTGGCATTTCTCGGTTTTCATACGATTTTCGTTGATTGGATTCGATCCTACTTTATAAAAGAGGGGTGCAGCCCAGTTATTTTCGATCGGGTTTCTTCGAAGCAGTTCATTGCCACCTCTGCTGAACCCCAGGTTAGTACTTTAGAATCTTTCTGATTTGTTTTGTTTATTAATGATATCTTTTCATGTTTTCCCTTAGCTAATTTTATTCTCTATCCGGATGATCTAAAAGTGTATGACGAATTGGAGAAATTCTAGTGATTCAGCCGTCCTGCAGTTTGAATAATTTATTTTCCTGGTGCCTTATGAATCGTATATTTATTAATAGTTGAAAAATGTCATAAAATCACTTCTTCTAAGTTTGAAATTCCCACTAATACCTCTTATCATATTAATTATGCGTCTCTTGCTTCGCCTGATGTGATTAAAGATTGAGGGGTTTTCTTTGATTTTAGGCTCAATTT